>BQNB010212340.1:0-10137 GCA_026074375.1 Tanacetum coccineum
TACACATTAGCTTTTGGCAAGCTAACACAAACTAAACTTTAAACATACATATTAAGTTACGTGACCATATGTACTGGATTTTAGCTACACTTAAATAATGTGTGACAAAAAGTTTAGTGTGATCATATATGGAATTTGGTCATAGTGTTCAAGTGTGTGACATATATTTGTCACTATTTATATGTATATCATGACTAATGCTTCAACCTTACTTTTTATTTGTCACGCGTTCCAAATTCATATGTGGCTAAATAATTAGCAAAAGATAACAGTAACCCTTAAATCATGTGTGACAAAACTTGACTGTATGATTTAGAGACATAAAAATTACTTCATGTGACCATATATGCCATTTGGTCACAGTGTTTAAGTGTGTGACATATATTTGTCACTATTTATATGTATATCGTGACTAATGCTTCAAGCTTACTTGTATTTGTCACGCGTTCCAAATTCATATGTGGCTAAATAATCAGAAAAAAATTACTAGTTACCTTTAGCCACATAAATGTTCGAATGTGTGGTAATAAAGTTCTAATGGTCACACGATCAAAATTTCATGTGTGGCTAATTAGTAAATGTTGTCTATTTTGGTAACTTTAGCCACATAAATATGTGAATATATGGCCGCTCCATTTTGCCTATGTGTGACCAAATCCCATATTTGTACTAGTAAAAAGGCTAATGTTGAGGGGGAGAAGTAGGAGAAAAACAACCCTGCTGAAGAAAAGATGCTCAACACCCTGATCAAACTAAAGGGGAGCAAATCTCAGGGGTCAACATTGCTGATATTGTTCAGGGGGAGCAACCATCAGCTCAAGTTGTACTAAATGAAGAAAAAACTCTGGTTGTTCATAACCCAAAGGAAATGAAAGAAGTAAATGTCTCAATGGAGGATGATTCAGATGATGATGATCTTGACAAGCAGCCCTTATCAAAAAGATTTAAAATCATGACTCCCATTCCTAATCCAATCCCTCTGAACACCTTTGTCCCAGGGCATCTTCTGAAGCATGAAGAACTGATTTCTGAAAACTTAATTACACTTATATATATAACTTAATATACATATATATAATTAAAATCAAAATATCAATTAATAAGAGAGAGTAAGTATTCTGTAAGCTTCTAAGAGATTACTTTTGACCAAAGTAAAATCCAAAACCTTCCCGAGTCGTTTCCCGACGAGACGTGAATTAAGAATCATGATTAAGTTTGTGATCGCGTGTTTGAATGATTCAATGATTTTTTTAATTCTATTTCTATAATTAAAATGCAAAAACAAGTAAAAGCAAGCCTAAAACAAAAGCAATTAAAGTTAAAACATGAAAACGATAAAGGGAATCAAAACCCGAGCTTTAAAAACCTAAATCTCTAAATTTTAATCCTACAAATGCAAATTTAATTTTAAATGGCCTAAATAATTAAAAATAATTTTAGAAAAAATAATTTTAGAAAAAGAATTATATTTTTTTGACTTTTATTTAATTTATTATGAATTAAAAACAGTTTTAATCTAAAAATATTATGAAAAATGTTAAACTATTCTATAAAAATCTAAAAATTTTACTAAAAGAACATTGAACTATGCAGAATCTAGGAAAAATAAAATTGTGTCACGAGCTTATCTCAATAAGCTGGAAATAAGCTACAAAGGTCTGAAAGCTTAAACTGCAAAATAGGGTAAGTATTAAATTTGGTAAAGTCTAAATGAAAAAGACCCAAGGGCGAGTTGGTAGTGGAGTGTGGTGTTAAAGTGTTGGCAGTTAAGGTTGAGGTCTCGGGTTGAAACTTGAGGCTTCCCTATACGACCTACATTTTTGTTTTGCAAATTTTTTTTATGAAAACGCTTTAAAACTTGAAAATAAGCAACTTTTGTGAAATGACTTTTTATAAAAACCTAAAATAAGCTAGAAATAAGCTTATGAAAATGACAGTATTGGTTTTTAAGCTAAGTGGCTAAAAGCTAAAACTGTGTGGGCTTTTTATGGTCACAATAAGCACAAATGAAACAAATAAGCTTAAAACAGACTACCCTTGACCTAATAAGCTCAAATAACTTAAAAATAAGAAAATCTAAACATCTGAACTTAACCAAAATGCATTTTGACAGTAGACTTTAAAAACAGATCTTAAAACTAAAACCACTACTTTTAAGCTAAGATTAGAGCATTAAAATGTTCCAATAATCAGGTTGTTAATAATTGGACATTTTTTCCACGAAACCATGAATATTTAAATCAATTGATATCCAAAATATCAAGGGATTTGACATTTTTGATAAGGGGAGAAAATGAGATTAAAATATATGATTAAATATGTGAATTTTAAGATCTCTAGTGTACGCTAACCCATATATGTGTTAAATGCTTTCGATTAATCGATGCACATATGAAGGGGGAGCAAATGGTTATGTGTTGGCTGAAATGTGGAAGTACCAAAGACCGACCATTCAAATTACTGTATTGGAGTTATAATGTGGTTAGGTATAGGTATACGTTCCCACGATCCAGCCACAACCGGAGGGATCTACCCAGGGACAATCCACTAGTTAGTGTAAAAGTCCATAGGTATGATATAAAAAAGGAGTAAAAGTGATAATAAGGGGAAAGTGCCGACTGAGATGGAGCTAGTACTGGAACAAACCCAACAAGGTACTAGTTATAAAGTCTCGATAAGCACCGAAGGGGTTGAAGAATTAAAAAGAAAAGTTAAGATAAAGGGTGAAAAGAAAGAAGCCCTCCTTACACTTAGGCAGAAACCGGGTCAATACATCTGGTGTTAGAATCACAAAGATGATTGCTGACATTGAAGACTGACATCATGGACCCAGTGATGCAATGCACAACCCTCCCTAGCCACTCAGAATCTCTCAAAAGATTTTTGTTTCATTTCTCACAGAGATTAAACACATTTCTATTGACTTTCTCACTCCGAGTTAATTGGTATTGAAAAGGTGGCAGTCTGCTCCAGCATCTGATTACTAAAACCAAATGTGCACTATTAAGTCTAGAGCCAAAAGAGATCAACCATAAATATCATTAGGAAACTTGAACTTATGAAGGATAAGTTTCAGATGAGTTCTATGGGAGAACTCACTTTCTTTTTGGGGTTGCAGGTCCAACAGAAGAAGAAAGGCATATTTATTAGTCAAGATAAATATGTCCATGAAATCCTAAAGAAGTTCAACTACACAGATGTGAAGTCTGCCTCCACTCCCACTGATTTGGAAAGGCCCTTGGTTAAAGATGCAGATGCTGATGATGTTGATGAACATCTTTATAGATCCATGATTGGATCTTTGATGTATCTTACAGCATCTAGACCAGATATCATGTTTGCAGTTTGTGCATGTGCAAGGTTTCAGGTTTCCCCAAAAACTTCCCATCTCTTAGCTGTCAAAAGAATTTTTAGATACCTCAAAGGCAAACCATCACTAGGTCTTTGGTATTCTAAGGATTCTCCATTGGAGTTAGTTGCTTACACTGATAGTGACTATGCTGGGGCTACACTTGATAGGAAGTCAACCACTGGAGGTTGTCAATTTTTGGGAAATAGGTTGATTTCTTGGCAATGCAAGAAACAAACTGTGGTTGCCACCTCTACAACTGAAGCTGAATATGTGGCTGCTGCAAGTTGCTGTGGACAAGTTCTCTGGATCCAAAACCAATTGCTTGATTATGGGTACAATTTTATGAACACTGTTATTTACATTGACAATACCAGTACTATATGTATTATAGAAAATCCTGTTCAACACTCTAAAACAAAACACATAGAGATTAGGCATCACTTTATAAGAGATTGTAATACTAAAAAGTTGATTCAAATGGCTAAAATTGATACTCAACTTAATGTAGCTGATCTTCTTACAAAAGGTTTTGATGCTGGTAGATTTCAGTACTTGGTTTCAAGTATTGGAATGCTCAATCCCTAAGGCCTAAATCTCTTGTTTGTTTTGTAAAGTTTGTTAAATGTTAGTACTGTTAGTGTTTGTCAATTAATACTGCTAGGTCTAATTAGTACTGCTAGTTTTATTTAACACTGTTTGTTAAAACTGTTGCTTATAATTAGTACTGCTAGTTATATTTAACACTGTTTGTTAAAACTGTTGCTTATAATTAGTACTGCTAGTTATATTTAACACTGTTTGTTAAAACTGTTGCTTATAGTTAGTACTGCTGGTTATGTCTATGTATCTTTGTTAATCTTGTGAATAACACTTAATACTGTTAAACATGAAACATGTTTGGATTATGTTTTTCTTGGTGTTAAGCTAACTTTTTCAGGATAAACAATGAGGTGTCATATAGGTTACTCCATAATGTATCATTTGAGGGGAGGAAACATGTTGGCTGTTCTTAAAGTGTTGGTTGTTACACCACACAACAAATGGTCATCAATTCACCATGTCTAATAGACATCAAGAATTGACTAGTCCAGAGCAAACGGCTCCTGGTAAAGACTTCCCAAATCCGTTGATAGTTGATAGTTTACTCAAAACTATATGGTCCTCAATGCACCATGTTATTACAATGCAGCATTGGCTAGTCCAGAGCAAACGGCTACTGGTAAAGACTTCTCAAATCCGTTTATAGTTGGTAGTTTACTCAAAACTATATGGTCCTCAATGCACCATGTTATTACAATGCAGCATTGGCTAGTCCAGAGCAAACAGCTACTGGTAAAGACTACTCAAATCCGTTCATAGTTGGTAGTTTACTCAAAACTATACGGTTATCATTGCACCATATTTTTCTAATGAAGCAATGGCTAGTCCAAAGCAAACGGCTATTGGTAAAGACTCCTTAAATCCGTTTATGGCTGGTAGTTTGCCAAAAACTACACTTTGTGTAAATTTGTGAGCTAAAACAAAAGAGAGAATTGGTGAGCTTCAAAACAGAAAGAGAGCTGTGTAAAAAAAATAGAAAGAGTGCAAAGTGAGCCAAAAGAATTAAGAGATTAATTGTGAGCCTAAAAATAGAAAGAGAGATTGTGTGACGTTATTCTTGTAAGTCTTCGAGTTTGTACTGCTTAATGGTGGAGAAGTTAATACTGCTAGGCATATTTTAGTACTGCTAGGCCTAAGTTAATATTGCTGGATGACCGTTAGGATGACCGTTAGTGACTGTTTAGGGCCTAACAGATTTTCATTAATTAATAGAGCCGTTGAGATCTTTTCGCCAAAAATATTACCATGGAATAGGGGTTTGACCAATTGGACTTTTGTGGATCAACTATATATTCATATGTTTTATTCACAATATTTTCAATTTACTTAATATTGGTCCACTAATATCTTTCTGTTTTCTCTATTAATTTGCAATTAACTTTCTCCAGCCCTCATTCATACATACACGATCATATCCCACTCAATACCTCACATCGTTACTCATGGCAAATTTGGATTTTTGTGACAAGCATAACATGGTAGCTTTTCTGGAAAAATCTACGGGTAGTGCAGGGTTTCATCAGATCATTGATTTCATCAATCGAAGTCATATTTGCTATGCACTTACTAAGAAGCCAGAGGTGTGTGTCTCCTTTATAAAACAATTTTGGAGGTCTGCTGAGATTTTTTTGACTGATCAGATTGGCAACGGTCAAAGATATATGCCACAATAGATGGCCACTCACATTCATCACTGAAGGGTTACACACGGCGACATCTCAAGTTGGATGATCAAGATGGCATTACCTCTCTTCCAACTACAGAGATCTTTGCTCAATTGGCGCTTATGGGCTATGCTACTGACTCAGATAAGTTAACCTTTCAAAAAGGTGCATTTTCACCTCAATGGAGGTTTCTTATACATAATATTCTTCACTGTTTAAGCCCAAAGAAGACTGCTTGGGAGCAGTTTAGTAGTAATATTGCAGCTGCTGTCATTTGTTTAGCCACAAATAGAAAGTTTAATTTTTCTAGGATGATCTTTGACCACATGGTGTCTAACATATCTAGTCCCCATAAGTTTTTGATGTACCCTAGGTTTATCCAACTATGCCTAGACATGCAGAGACACAAGCTTCAACAACACACAAGATTTTATTCTGTTCCATCTCTAACAATGAAGGTGTTTAGCAATATGAAGAGATCCACCAAGGGATTTTCAGGTCAGGAGGTTCCTTTATTTCCCACTATGTTAGATGCTACTGAACCCTCACCTTCACCTTCTAGAATCACATCTTCACCTTCCCCTACACCTACACCTTCACCTTCACCTCAACCATCTCCTACTCAACCATCACCTACTCAACCCTCACCTACACAACTTTCACCAACACAACCTGGTACAGAATACCATCTTCCTACACCCCATGACTCACCTCTCCATGCTGTTCACTCACATGGAAGTGAGGAGGGTAGTTTGAAACTTCAAGAATTGATGAATTTGGTTAACACACTTTCTGACAGGATTGGAGTTCTAGAGGCTAATTTGACAAAGAAAAAGAAAAACCTACAGTTCTTGACTTTATACTAAGCTTAATCTAAGGTCAAAAACTAAGGCTCAGATAAAGGTTGGAAAGCAAGGAGACCATACTAGGAATTGTTCTTTCAGATACTGAAGTTTGGTGAAGATGTTCTTCCAAACAGGAGGAAGTTCTCTCGATGAAGGGGTACAAGAATGATGAATGAGTTCAAAAAAAAGCAAGTAAAACTGACACTAAAAAATTTGTTCAAGAGTGACTCCAACAAAAGTCATCCAAGAATCAAGAAGGGGAAAAAGTGAGAAAGTAAGTGATGAGGTTAATACTGCTGTGTTTAAAAAAGTCCAGTTAGGGAATAATGTTCCAACAGTTCGTCCTAGCTGATGAAACCCATTAGTACTGGATGGAGGAACTTTACAAATTCAAGAAGAAGTGCTGAGGAAAAGACAAGAAAGATAAAGTGAAAAGCCATCATGATAAAGAAGAGCTAAGACGAAAGTCAACGAAGTGGACCTTGAACAAAACAGATAAGGTTTATGCTTGAAGCAATTAGACTTGAAGAGCAAATGAATGAGGAACAAAGAGCTCAAATTGCTAGAGATGAGGAGATTGCTAGACAGTGGGATGAAGAAGAAAGGAAAAGAGCTATGGATGATGCTAAGGCAACAAAGAAGATTGACTGGAATGATCCTTCTGTCATTAGATATCATTCTCTTAAAATGAAGCCAAAGTCTATTGCCCAAGCTAGAAGAAATATGATCAAATATTTGAAGAACCAAGGAAATTTTAAGATCACTGACTTCAAGGGGATGTCTTACAATGACATAAGGCCAATTTTTGAAAACTTATAGTGATTTAATCAAAATATTGTGCCTATGGATGCAGAGAAAGCAAGTAAAAAGCAAAAGTCTCCTGAAAAGGAAAGGACTAAGTCTCCTGAAAAAGAAAGGTCTACTGAAAAGATTGTGGAAGAAGAGGCTGTTACACAAGAGGAAAGGGAAGAAGTTGTAAAAGAACCAGCAACAAAGAGAAAGAAGTCTATTCCTAGAAAAACTACAAGGAAAAGACAAAAGCTAGAAGAAGATGCTGAGAAAGATAAACTCAAGGGATTTCTGGATATAGTACCAAGAGAAGACGCTCCCATAGAGATTGAATCTTTATCAACAAAGTTTCCTATTGTAGATTGGAAGACATGTGTGTTGACAGAGACTTTCATGTACTATCAAGTTTTCAGAGGTGATGGAAGCTCAAAGAACTATAAGATACTGAGTGAAATGCTTGAAGATTTTGACAGAATGGATGTAGAAGAATTGTTCAGGTTAGTTAAGGAGAGATACAGTACTTCAGCACCAGAAGGATTTGATCTTATGCTTTGGGGAGATCTACATACTTTGTTTGAGCATGATGAAGAGGATGAGATTTGGAGAGATCAACATGAGTATAATCTTCTAAGCTGGAGATTATGTGATTTTTGTGGTATTTATATTTTGTTGATGGACAATGGATTGGCAATTCACATGTTAACAGAAAAGAAGTATCCCTTAAGCCAAGAGATGTTGACAAAGATGTTAAGTAGAAAATTGGAGGTAGATCATGAGAGTTCCCAGGCATTTGAACTCCTCAGATTCATAAGATCTCAAGTGAAGAAGTGACAAAATTGTTTGAAAGAATCATCAGCAGAAGAAGAAGACTAGAAGATTTTATTCAGAAGAAACTTGATGATTTGAAGGACAATCACAAGTTTAGGGGAGGATTGTTAGGAATAAATCTTCACATGACTTTATACTGCCAACAGTACTAAAGGAGGTAGTACTGCCAGTACAAAGTTAGTACTGCCAGTATTAAGTTAGAACTGTCAATGTTATTTAATACTGCTAGTTGAAAGAGTTTGTACTGCTAAATGGTCAAAGCTGATGAACTGAAGATAGAGATTTCTATTGAGTAGTAATTCGTGATTATAGTTTTGAATTGTAACTGATCCTAATAGATAGCAGATATATATGGTAAAGGGCTCCTTGTATTACTAAAAAATGTCCCCCGTCCATCCTAGAGTAGTGATAGATAGAACTTTAAGAGATATATTTAGAGAAAATTTGTAATAGCTTCAAGGTTGTGTAACCCCAGTACTTAAAGAGTACTCGTATTATTTATAATATTGAAGCAGTGAGTTTTGTGTTCATTGTGTGTTTTAGTCATTACTATTTCATTCATAAATTTCTCTAGAGTATCAAAGTGTAGATTCCGCATACACTTTGGTATACATACAAAGTCTCAATCTTTGTTATTTTGGATTCTTCCAAGGTAACAAACTCTTTATATCATAAAGAATTGATCAAGGCGTAGGATCAACACCCTTTAATCAGCCACTTACCACCATTACACCACCATGCTACCACCACAAACCACCACCATAGCCATGAATTCCCAGAGTTCTAACACCATATCTAGCCTACATATCATCTAATTCCAAAATCTAAACACTTCTTACTTTGATTCTTAGAGGATTCACACCAAATTCTCTTAAGATCATCACCATAAACTTTGTTACCAAACACTCCATTTGGTGACACGTTGTTGAATTTCCAGAAGTTAGGTGACATATTTTCGGTTATCTCAGTAGCAATTGGTTGTTGGTTGATCATGGAATTGTTAGTTTTGGGTTGGTAGTTATGTTAGTCAAAATATTGGTATTGTTACTTTATTCTAATATGTGAAACATTATATGATATTTGGATGATTTTTCTATGACTTATGAATATACATGTTTATGAATTCGTTGTTATCTTTACTTGGATCCTTGTTTATCTTTTGGTATATCATTGCAATTGAAATAGGCCGAAAGGGTTAATTGTCTTGATGTATTTTGAACCGTTTGTCTATGGCGTGTCAATATCATACTTGTGAGAATTGTGTGATAAATTGATAAATAACCTAAGTAGAATGATGTTTAAGACCCCTCCTTATGTTGACCGACCGGGTTAGGAGGAATTCATATTTATGCATATTTCATATACACCATTCTTAATGTACTCGTGATAATGTAGTATATAGGCCGAAAGGAATCTATATTATCATTGGTAGATATGCTTGTTATTATGATTACCCATCATATATGACTTGTATGCTTTGTTTATATAAAGTCTTGCTCTATCTCTATCTATTGTGTTATGTGGATCATGCCTTGTTCTTGTTTGCTTTATACACACGTTTAGGCTATTTGATCCGTAACAATCATTTAGCTTTGTTACTTGATAAATAATATGTGAATTGCTACAAATCACGTGGAACGACATGGACTTGCCTAATACTATATTACACTCGAATAGGGTATACTTTCCCGAATATTGTGTTTTTAGTCAAAATCAGCATTTCTAGTTATTATAAATTTAAAGCTTGTAAAAACACACATTAAGTTTTTGGCGCTGCTGCCGGGGATTTGTTTAGTTGTTTACAGATTGTTTGCTAGTCTTGTGCATGTTTCGTGCGCCTCACTTCCCCTATTCCCATTTCTTATTTTGCAGGTTTATACCCGAAGTGCGTCGGTTTCAAACCAAAATCGCCGTATTGTTTTAGAAATCCAACTTTATAAACTCGTCGTACCGTTTTCTGGCAAACGGAACCCAAAAAATCACTTTTCTTCAGGAAGTACGCCGCACATACAATTTGTTCGCCAGTTTTTCTGAAAACCCAGGAAGTACGCCGTACTTT
>BQNB010212341.1:0-10136 GCA_026074375.1 Tanacetum coccineum
ATTCCATTCCCTACTCTTGCCAAACAATAGAATCTTTTCTTTGTTTTAAAAGTCATTCTCATTCTTTGCAATTCCATTCTTTACTGCATTTCCATTCTTTATGATTCACGTGTACCAAACGTCCACTAAATGATTAACACGGAAATGAATCATGTAGCGAACACAGCCTCCATTAAATCAGAGTGAATGAATGTCTCAACAAGTAATACACAGAGATCTGTGCAATCCCCATACTATTTTTCCATTTATATTTCGTTTTCTTAACAAGAAGCAAGGTGTATGAATCAAATTCTTCACACAAAAAGGATGCACCTTTCAAATGCACATTTACAGCTGCATATGTTAGGTGCTAAACGCAACAGATATATGGTTTAAAAGGGATGAAACGTCAATATTATTACCTCAATGCTTTCACAGGTTGTCAGTCTTGACCATATTCTCTCTCTATCAATAGCCCGTTGTAGCTGCTTCTGCACAAGACTCACCCAAAATAGAACTTCTTCAGTGCCTTGATCATCTTCCACTCTACATGCTGCAGCTCGAGGTCCGAAGTGGACCAGAAATTCTCTTCCCAGACCAATTTCTTTTATGGAACTATAAGCTTTGCGAATAGGAACGAATTCAACCAGCATGTCCATCAGTCTACCAGATATTTCTGGAAGCACCGAATAAAACTGCGTGCAAGCAACTTTTGTGGGGCCAAGTTTTGTTATCGCAGCAATGCAACTCAATGCAAATAAAAGCAAAGATCTGTCACTTGCATCCCCTGAACTCAAGGACGTTCCTGTTCTGATCCTACAGAAAAGAATAAGTTAGCATAAGGTAAAACAAAAAGTTCCACATATACTTGCAGAAACTACTTACACTCCTGTTGCGGCAGCAAATCGTTGGTCTTTCTCGAAATAATTGACAAAGCTGGACACCACAGATGGCAATTGTTCAGACCAAAACCAGTCATAAAGTTCTGGCTGCTTATCTGACAGTGCATCCCGGATTACAGTTTCCAAAGGAGCATAGTGCCGTGACAGACTGCATGAAAAATATAGTTAGAGTAGGTAAGAATGCTGTGAGTTGTAACACAATGCATAATGAGATGATATCCTTGCAATGAGAAAACTAAGTGCGTACTTGGAAAATACTAATGCTATATGCCCTCTAATTTGTAATCCCGTTTGTTTGTCTTTTGCATATAGTAATACTATCTGGCTTCCTCAAAAACTACTTTATTGACTGTGTAACAAAATAACAATAATTGCATCTTTTAAATTTTCTCATGCAGACTGGAGATGTCTAATGAGGTAATAAAAAATTCAACTCAAAACTCATACCTCCTCTGAACAAACACATTGATGTCCCGGTCTCTTCTATCTCCACGAGATGAAATCTCACATGCTGCTAATAGTAAGGAATACACTGATGCCTGAAGTTGTTAGAAGTTATTAGCTTTATGTCATAACCTGAAAGAACCGATCCATATCTAATAAACTAGAATCTGAGGGGAATATCAGAATATAATTTCTACAAGTTCAAATAGAGTTTTTCACCACGGTAGGAGTTCAAAGCAAGATTTCAATTTCCTAGTTATGGTTAAAATATTAATCACGGTCTTCAAAATGCATGTTGATTTCAATTGAATTTGGTAACTATAATTTTACATATTTCTTGCATATGATATGGCATAAACCAATTGCAGAAATGGTGAAAACCTGTATATAAAGCATGTGAAATATTTTTGATTTAATTGCAACAATACAGGATGACCCCATGCACCACAGCTGGTAAGTGTTTGGAAGGCTAGTCTTTGTACTATTAACCCAGATGGCCAGGTCTAATTGGCTATTGGTTACAAAATCCAAATTAACCCCAGGTTACCAAAAGTTGACTAGTCCAATATCCTCAAAAAATCACAGAGGTGTGTTCTACCAGCTCTAAAAAGCTCCGGAACATGAACACGAAAGTTCATGGTGTGGTCAAATTGAAAAACCAGCCTCCCATTATAAATTGCGTGCAACTTTCGCTTGATGTTCGTCACCGCATTTTTTGTAACATAATGCTAGTTGATTAGTTGGGTCCTTACAAATACCAAAAGTTCATAGTTTTAGTATCTTGTTGTTACTTCTATATTGACTTGTTCATCTGTTGGCTTGTTTGATCCTCTGGTATGTGCCTAGAACTTATGAACCTTATCTTACCTATCAATAAATAAATTCATCTCATATAGGTGAAATAGCTTGAGTTCAGTTAGTAGTACATTTGGCTAAAACTGGATGTCTAAACTCCAATTAAGCTTGGTGATGGAATTCCCTTCCAAACTAAAGCTGTAGCATTCTAGCTTCACTTTCATAGTAAATCAATAAATTGGCAATGCTCACTCCCAATAACCATTCATTCGTCATTACTCTTAATGCACTAACAATTTCAAATTAACCATTATGATGCGCTAACAACAAGTTCTAACTAGAATCGCAAATCATATATGCACTAGAATACTCTTAGTTTTTGCGAGAATGCATTCTAATGATCTATTTGTTCAGCTGGAAAGCTACGGTTAGATTCAACAATGTCAAAACATCAAGGACATCAAATTCTATTTTATGGAAAAAAGGAAGCCACCATAAGAACATAATACTGATATAAGTGTCATACACACATTTAAGAGCACATCAAATATGTCTACTATGGTACTATATCGTATGTATAGACAGCAATCATTTATGCATACATACTCTTTGTCACTAGTAAGAACATGAGGTAGTACACTGATCAAAAGCATGTTGAAAATGTACCTGATAAGATAAGGCCTTCACCCAAGCATTTTGGTCTATACCAAGCCAGGCGGTTGAAAACCATGATAACTTCGATGCAGAGCTCTGCTCTTTTATTGCCAGCTCGTATACCCTTGCGGCATCATGCAACGATTGTATAAGAGCACTATTATATTCTTCATTTTGCAGTGACTGATCAAGCTTGGCTCTCATTTCCTCAACATCGCCACTAGTACTTGCTTCAGGACTGCTGTTAACTGTTACCCCATCGTCAGCCGATGCAAATGGCAAAAGGTGTCTCGCTCTTCTTGACTTGTAATGGGTCACGCATGAAAATTGAGGATCTAGCGTTAAGGAAGTGGGACCGAGAGTCCCATCCTCTAATAAACAAAGACTTATCCCTGATCTCTTCCTTGAGTAAACCTTATGGAACAATAAGTAATCAACACCAGCTACCTTCTTGTGGAAAAAATAAGTTTTTGAATGTCTACATGAAATCCATGGATTCAGCGATCTGCATCAAGTATGCAACATTAAAAAGTTAAGGCTTGAAAAATGAAAATCCTCCACTGTATAAATCTCTCTATTATATGAGAAAAACGAACTCTCTTTAAATGATAATTCGTTGTAGTATGGGCGGAATTAGGCTCTAGCTACGTGGATTTAAGCCCGCCAATCGTAAAATTTTCTTAAGAGATTTATCTGTGCTACACGTATTTTGGTTTGTGCTACATATAATTTGATTTGCATGCGAGCTTGACATCTACTATAAGATAGAGAATCAAGACGAAAATAACTTGCGAAAAATATATCGACACAGGTTTCACGAAAGTAGCTTGCACGAGCTTAGGGCACATGATTACAATCACATAGGAGTAGTATTAATACGTATTAAGGTGAACCCGTATAATATATCACCTCCCTAAGTTAGCTTAATCCCTAAGTTAACTACAAGGCTGCGATTGGGACCTAAAATATCATAAGGTAGGATCGAATCCCACTATCGATGTAACACCCGCCCTACAACCACAATATTGTCCGTTTTGTCTGTCAGGCAGTTGTGGAAATGTATTCGGTACTCGAATTTAATCAAAAAGCTACCTCCTAAACATTGCAATATCCAATCATCCAACAACTAATGTGTAACTAATAAAATTCACAATTCACTTACATCATAATCAGTCACAACAAACACACTAATCATGCCAATCTCCGCAAACACTCTAATCATAGTAAGACTGAAGAGTAGTGTTGAAGTAGTAAATCGACAGTTAAATGTAAGTAAATTAACGTGAAATATTTTCGTAAATGTTAGCCTGGGCCGGCAAGTCACTAGTTAGTTTAGCAAGTATTCATATTATTATGAAAGTACGTTTATATGTGTTTCAAAGATGCATTTAAGCGAGAAGATTTGTTTAAGTGTGATATTTGATATAGAAAGTAGTGAACTCAACGCTCGTTTGGCAAGCAATAAGTAGCATTTAGGAACGTTGAACATTTAGGAGTTGTTTTACACGTTATGATTACACCTACATCTATGTTACCAAATGTTTTTATAGAAAAAAATAGCTACTGCTCGCGCAACTGTAGTTGGCCCTCACTGCTCATAGCTACTGCTTGCGCTGTTAGTAGTCAGTCACGTGGCTCGATGTGACAACTCTAATGATGATTGATGTCAATATCAACTACGTATATTGCTTGCTAACGAACAAAATTATAAAAAAATAAAGGCGAAATGACACACCTAATCAACAAAAAAAATGAAGTGGTAACGCATAATCCGCAATCCTAAAGACTAATAATAATGCCAAGCTAACGAATTCTCAAAATCTAAAAGAGTTGAATAACATCAAAAATTTAATCAACAACAGATAATCAAATTCAATTCGACGAAACTCAAAACTGTAAAACAAACACATAAAATTCAACTAGCTAATGAGCAAAATTAGATAGATGATGAAATAGATAACGAAAACGACGACGTACTTAGAAAGTGAAATTGAACGGGGGCAAGAGAGAGCGTGAGGAGGTTGAGATATCATCGTCATTTATTTATTTATATAACAGAAACTGAATTCCGGCGAAAAATGAGGGGAAGTTCGTTGGATATAAGAAGAAATGAAATGAGGTGCGAACGGTGAATTGCCACGTCACTGTATGCTGCTTCTGAGGTCAAGGATAGACCAACTTACGGGTCGGGTTATGGATACTTTTCTTTTCACGGGTTAGTTGTGTGTTAACAAAATACGCTTTTGTTGCGGGGTGTTTGCTTATGGAAGTATTCAAGTATATATTTTCTATATGTTGTAAAACTATTTTTGTTACAAATTTACAGCATAATCGGCTAAAAAAATATTAAGGTACTGCTACCATTCACATGGCTAAAACAATGTATTAAGCTTCAATTAGCCTTATATTAGAGCATGGGTTATGCTTGGACATCAGCCGTTGTCTCAGTAATTGCAAATCTTCTTCTCCAATTATCATCAGTATCCTTGTAGACACGAACCTGCACATGCTGGTAGAAAGTAAAAAATGAATTTCCAATAAAATTGAATTGAAGATTTTGGTTCGTGTATGATGTTAGCTTTAAGTTTTTAAGACATGATGAACACTTCAAGAGTTGTGGACCTGGAAGTTCTGATATTGGGTCAGCCCAGTGACGAATTAGTATCTAGTTTGTAGTTTATACAATCAGATAAGAAGGCTTTGCATAACTACATATATTGCATCTCCTTTTCATTTTATAAATAAAACATGTTTTGATTATATAGTGATTGAATGCCGCTACATACCAATACTGCTTTAATAAGTATTTAAGCTGATTCTTGATCTAATTTATCATTCATATTCTATTGGAATTTTGTATTAACAATTATGCGATGATAAATATAAAATTATCATAAAAGAGCAAGGAGTCAGGGTTAAACAATGAGTCGGGCATCTAACGTTATTTGTAAGGCAAAATCAAAAGTCACGTTCTCCATTCAACCAGAAGCACCATTTTTTTTAAATCTATCATAAAAAAAGCTAATTACTGATATTTTAACTACAACATCTAGACTAAAGTAGCAATTGATTATTATAAAAGTATACCTCCAGGGGCCAAGAATGAGGCCAACAACTTTAGGAAGCTTGTCAACTGTAGTCTGCATAGCTGTGCGTTTAAGCAGTAGCTAAACATAACGTGCTCATCGCTCCTCAAATCATGAACCACACCGATTTATGATTTCATAACGTATAGCCATGAATGTGTGCTTAGACAATGAGAAGCTGCCTACCGTATAAAAAGCTAATTACTGATATTTTAACTACAACATCTGGACTAAAGTAGCATTTGATTATTATGAAAGTATACCTCCAGGGGCCAAGAATGAGACCAACAACTTTAGGAAGCTTGTCAATTGTAGTCTTGATAGCTATGCGTTTAAGTAGTGGCCAAACACAACCTGCTCACCGCTCCTCAAATCGTGAACCATCGATTCTGATTTCATAAGTATTAGCATGATGTTGTGATTAGGACTAATGGAGAAGCTGCCATTGGTATGTTTGATGTAAGTTGTTCTATCTTGATTATGAATATAGGGTTTATATATTCATATGGCTTTAGTAATTTTGAAAAAAAAATCTTGCATAATCTATTATGTATTTGCAGGCAAGAAATGGTTTTAGATATAAAATACCTGGAAGTTTGTGGTGGAAGTCGGTCCCCAATATTAAGAGCAACCAAATTATAGGATCGTGCTGCCTTATCCTCCTTACCATAATTACCTGATAAACCATTCAGCACCATTATTAACTAAGTATTCGCCTGCTAATATATTCCATGAGTTAAAAGTACAAAAAAAAACAATTTCTGCAACAAATTTTAACAATCTACCATTTAAACAAAAAAAATATGTCGATTAACCATTGACATTACCTGATGATAGTTTGGGTGCAAGCTTATGACTCTCACTCCCGTTGGATATAGCTAGCGCTTAGCTTGCCATTCACATAAGCAACAGAGATGTAACGCATACAAAATAAGTAAAATGCAATTGCATTATTAGCTACAAAGATTCAACCTTCAAAACCATACTCCCTGAAGCATAACGGGTCATGCCCCGGATTTTATACTCTTCTAATGTCCTAACTAGCACCCAACTAATACTGAGATTCATTCAACTTCAAGTTCAACACAACACCCCAATCAAACTTTCAATATGAAACCCTCAAAATGGAAATATCCAAACACATAAGTGATGCATTTATTTTCTTTTAAATAATAATTGCCAAGTTTTATATTTATAAAACTCGTCTACCGATTCACGCACTAACGGGCAGAGAACCCAGTCGTTTATAATGCTGATGTGGTTTCCAATCCTCCAGGCTTAATTTGTGTTACGGCGTAACCGTATCGTCATGGTTACGCCGTAACGCTGACTAGGATACGTAATCCTTCTTTAATGTACATGTTACGGCGTAAAGGTGATTGAGTGGTTACGCCGTAACCACTGATGCTGACTCATTTCTTCTTTAATCTTGATTACGGCGTAACTCTTGCGGGGAGGTTACGCCGTAAAAGCCTTGGGCCTTCAATTTCTTGAATTCCACATCCAAATCCCGTGTCTTTTGCTCCAATGCTCGCATTTTTTTCTGAAAACTAAATATAAGTGATTAAGTATTGTTTTCAGATATTTATAACATAATTACAAGCATTTTCATAGGAAATTTGATACTAAAAAGTATTAACTATTTGATGTTATCAAATACCCCTCCCCTACTTGACTTCTACTTGCCCTCAAGTAGAACTGTTAGAATAATTTATAAAAAGATTTCCCTAATTTAACTTAGAGAAATAAATTCATAATTTACTTATGCTAGAGACATCAAAGCCGAGCACCTCACGAAAAAGGGGATCAAAAATCACTCAACGCTTATTCTAGTCTAAGTGTTTCATTTTTCGGGCTGATCACTCAGTTGCACTATCATAGCATGTATTCTATCATATGCTTGAAAAGTACACAAATCTTCACCAGCTAGAATTAGGGTCTAAACAGCTCTTTAAGGGTGAAACACAAGTTTACACGGGGTGAATCATTCTGCAATCTTCACCAAAAGCGTTACACCAATAAGGGTGACAAACCATATATACACATCCATAACGATGGAATAGACATACATGATTGCATTCAATTCCCCCATTCGAGTAAAACCAAGGGTTAGGATGGAGAATGATATAGGGTATGGATCTTCTAATCCTTCTCCAAAGGCGTTACACCAACAAGGGCGACAAATCATATATACACATCCATAACGATGGAATAGACATACATGATTGCATTCAATTCTCCCATTCGAGTAAAACCAAAGGTTAAGGATTAGGCATGGGTACACATTTAATTGGTGTTAAATAAAGACACAAAACAAATAGTCTAAAATAATCTAAAGTTGTTATAAGGTTGTTATAAGGTTGTTATACTAATGGCCGTTTTTAATTAACTAAAAAAATTAGTTAGAAAATATTTTTTTAAGAAAACCAAATTTTTAGTTAATTAAAAACAGTCGTTAGTATAAAGGACTAACTTTGCAAACGTTTGTTGGCTAAATAGACCAACATTGCCACATTTTTTCTTAAAAAAGACCGTTAGTATATAATGTGTTTCAAGTCGAGACAAAATTTGAAAGTACGTGGGTTTTCGTGTTAATAAAAAAGTAAATGTATCAAGTCCAAAAAAATATAGAAAGTACGTTGTTAATATATGGCTTTTACCCTCAATCTTATTATTATCTTAACTTTCTTTCTTCACATTTTTATCCTGACTCATTTTCACTTGGTCACACTAGCACCATCACCGGTTAACTTATTTTGTATTAAAAATTAAAACATTTATTATTCATAAATTAAAAACGGTACTAGAATAATTAAAAACGTAAACGTATGGATAAAAACCTAAACATTCATAAACTAAAAATCGTATCCTTATTGAAAACCTTAACCAAGTTTCTCAACGTAATGTTAAGATAATAGGCTGATGGTTTAGGGGAAAACATCAAAACATTATGAAGTATCAAAACAACTCTTACGGTGATAGACTTTTCATAACCCCTTTGTAAGGACTTTGTGATGAATTGTACCAGAAATTGTACCGGAAGGATCTTTTAGTGTTACTGTTAGCTCACCCAGCGCATTCGGCATACAAGACTTGATTACTGCTACAACCTTTTCAAGTTTCTTGTTCTTGCAAAAGGTTTTCATATCGCCAAAATAACCACTTGCGATACCCCCTTCAACATTTAGATACTCAACCCCACTAAGCCTTGGGTCACGCGTAAAATGATCATCCTCATTTGCATCCTTAATTATTTTCCTAATATACTCATGTGTCGGCATTACACATTCATGGCCACTGATGACGTACCCTCCGATTCGGCTTGAAGGCCTCCCCTCCAAGCTCGAAAGAGATCTACTCTTAATGGCACCTAGAAACCTTTAAATAGTTTCTAGTGGCGTAAAATCATCTTTGCGATGGTTACCCGTATAGGAATTCGCCACTCGAAGGCCAACAACCCTCGTGGTGCTCCCTTTGCTAAAACTAGGGCAGAGGTAACATCTGACTAGGTCAAAACCCACGTTTTCCTCTATACCTAGGCTTTCCCACCAAGGTAGAGATCGTGGTACACTAAACCCTGGAATCTCCCTTAAATCGCGGGACACCCCCACGATCACTAGCTTATGTGAAGAGCCTTGTTTCAGCCTATTTCATCACCTATAAATAGATGGCAATGTAATCAGGTTTGATTTACGTTGTTCACACCTACTTCATACTTTGCACAGACTTATTATCATCCAAAGCACATACTTACTCTCACGTCGAAGGTGATTCGCAATGCCACCCCCTGCGCTTCACTTAACGTATTGTTTGCATTTGTTTTGTCACAGGTTATCTACTGCTTGGTAGTTCAATCACCACCCTCAAACTCTTCGATCACCATCGAAGCCTGGTCATGCCCAATATTACACAATTAGTGGCGCCATCAGTGGGACCACTACAATTAGTCCCTTTAAAACCAAGTCAATAACGATAAAAACTACCTAACCTACTTTTCCAGCATGACAAGCTGAAGAGAAGACACACCACCGTCGGGTTTCTCGACACTAACCCCTTTACCCGGTGAAAACGTGGGTGAACTACCACCCATAACCGCCTCCACTTTCACCGTCTGGTCTCCTGAAAATACGCCACTCACCAATCATGCATCCACTTCGGCTAATCCTAATCTGGTTATTAGCCCCGCTTTCATAGAAGCCAACTATGAGGTTCTCGAATATCTCCTAAGGGATCATAGAAGACAAGTTCGTAATGAAGACCTCCACACTGAATTGGA
>BQNB010212342.1:0-10136 GCA_026074375.1 Tanacetum coccineum
ATGTAAACGGGCATCAAGCAATTAAACATTCACATCAATAAAGTATTAAATAATTATTTTGAGAATAATTATGGTCTTTGTTTATTTTATTTTTATTGGTTACGTAAAGTGTTTACGTTTCGTGATAAATCAAGTTTAGGCATTCCAGGAACCACAAAAATAATTCTACGCTTCAACAAATACCCACGTTTATACCCAATACCCAAAATTTACTCAAGCACACATACATCATATCTAAGATACCTCAAGGTGTTTTAAAGGTTTGATTAAGCCTTTAAAAGTTTTGAATCAAGAAAGAAGAAACTAGGGTTTCCTTGGAAAACTTGGTTGTGCAAGCTTGGATTTTTGATCTAAACAAGGGTTTAGATTGTGTTGATCATCAACTTACATCTCATTAAGGTTATCTAAGACTCTTTATGTATTTACATTTATGATTTTATGTATATATGAGTTCTATGTAGTGAAATCACCATTAGGATGCTTTTAAACATGTAAAACTTATTTTTACTTGTGGTTATGGATTTGTACACTTTTACATATGGTATGTTGTTGGTTATATCATGTTAAAATGGGTATATAAGTGTTGTACCATGTTGATATATGTATACAATGTGTATGTCCAAATTAAGGTTTCTAAAAGTTACTTGATAAGTTAGATGTGAAGTATTGCAATGACTTGTGCTCTTGATACTATGGACTCTTGGACAATATATGGACTATATTATATGTAAGACATATGCCATATATGGTTATAAAGACTTAGGGTAAATGACTAAGTTGAAAAGTACCTAAAACAAGTTAAACAAGTAAGTATACATATTAAGTACAAAGGGGCTATTTTGGTTCGACCATGGTAACAGCCATATTATGTTTTAAAAAGATAGTACACCTCATGACGATTCCAAAAAGGTAAGAAACTCGAAAAACGGATTAATAACGAGAAAGATACGATAAAAATACGATTTAAGATAATACTGGTTTTATAAAATAAACTTTATAAAAGCAAGTTATAAAATACTACTAAAACATAAGTTTTAGTATTTTTTACAAATTGTACATATTTTTAGGATTCCAAAATGATAAGAAACGTAATTTTTCAATTAATAACGAAGAAGTTATGAATTACGCGAATTTACGACAATAAATACTTTTATAAAACTATTTTTATAAAAGTTACTATTTAGGAGAAAAACTTTTATTTATGTAAACCTCATAAATCAATAGAACTTTCAACTACAAGAACGTGCTCGAAAGAATCGTTAAAAACGGAGCTATAACGAAGAAAAAATGATGTTTACGGGTTTTACGATAACAAAAACTATATAAATACATTTAGGGTCTAGTGTGAATAGTAAAAGTTACAGTTCACCAGTAGGTCCAAATTATGATAACTCGTCCTAATACGAAAGCGTGGGCATAAAAAACGTCAAAATCGGGCTTAAAACTTTAAAGTTATGCCAGTTTTACTAAAACGGTAATTAAAAACGTATTTACTTATTAAACACAATTTTACCAAAACAATTAGATGGTGATGTATCTATGTAGACTTGTATATGGTAGATGTTAATCATCATGCTTAGTACTTATACGGCCTTAAATTAAATAGGTTGCATATGATGATTTACGTGACGCATTTACTGTGATATACTTGGTATTCGCTCACTTAAGGTGAGTTTATAGCCCCATGTTTTAAATGATTTTGATTTATAAGTTTTTGGGTTGAGAAACATGCGATGTTTTATACTTTGGACACAAGTGGTAAATTTTATATTCTGATTACGTGTTGCCTAATTAGCGATAATCCAAGTTGAGCCCATTATTATGAACTGGTTAATTACCTGGAGGGTAAGCGCGATTGTTATGAATAGATCTATTTGGGATTGACATCCCCGTTCGGGTGAGTCATGCTCACTGTGCCGGTAAGCCAAATAACAAACATATACCATGTCGGACTGGGGATGTTGCGGGTTAGAACATCCATACGGGCATTGTGGGCAATTTTACATTGCAATATATTGTCGAGCTTCAGTGTCATGAGCTTAGGGCAAATGTAATTGCATTTTTATGATGTCTGCATCTGTTGCATTATCATACAAATGGGTGATCTTGTGGTCCTGCATTATACGATTTATCAAACCTATGAATTCACCAACATTATTGTTGACGTTTTAAAGCAATGTTTTTTAGGAGGTCAATAGGCACGAGGTGCTGGGATACATTGGTGATTATATGTTTTGGGATATCATGCTAAATATTTGGTTGCATATGTTTTTGGGAAAATGTGTTATGAACTAGTATCTTTGTACTATTAATGTCGAACAAGTTAAGCTTCGGGCTTTTTGTAACAGATATTTCCTAAAATCCAATGTATCCGTTTTTATGACTTTTAATGATCGTTCTATATATATATTGTGTTGTTGATCTAAGATGTGACATGCCCCGGACCCTTATTCCGCTGCAACCCAATTTGGGGGTGTTACAACGCTCCCCTTTTTGTCTTTTTGTGGGGAAGATGTTATCTGTTTTAGAACCTTCCTTTTTTGGGGAAAAATCTGATTTTAAATTAATTAATTTAATAAAACATTTCTTTTATAAATAATTATTTTGTGTTTATATTTTTGTAAAAACACTTTTGTAAAAATGTAAGGTTTATGAAAGAAAAATTATTTTCTTGATCACTAATCATGTTTAATGATTTGTTTATCCATACCTTAAGTGATTAATCTTAGAAATAGAATTTTACGATAAGTAATTTATAAACGTTTAATTTTATCATAAACGTTTTCACATTTTGTTATTATCAAAACATCGAGAGGTCAAAAAATATAAAAAAACATTTTTAGACATTATTTGTATTAACAATCTCCCCCTTTTTGATGATAACAAAACATAAACTCATTTAGTATAAAATTAGAAGTTTATAAATTATTAATGAGTTAGATTCTATTTCTCCCCCTTTTTGTTGAATCCAAAAAGGTTGATCGTCGAGTTGTAGAAGAGAGAAAGAAATCGACGATTAAAGATTTCCCCTTGATGTAAGCTCCCCCTTGTTCGAGGCACTAAGGGATCGATCTTGCAAAAAGTTATTTGATACAAAACAAGGTTAAAAATACAAGTGCAAACCAACATAGCATGACAAATATCTCAACATTATAATCCACACTTCATAAATAAAGTTAATTCAAATTCTAAAAAGATCATACTTAGCTATGTAAGACGATATATGAAGATACAACATAAGATAATCATAACATAACATTATTAGGGCATTTAATGAAAAGAAGCTAGTAGATTATTTTAAGGAGAGTTTGTAGTGATGGATGAGAGTTGAGGGCCCAATTATGAGAAATTTGATTCGCTTGAGGTCATCTTTCAAAACATTAAAGATTTTACGAGTTCCTAAGCAACAGTGACAAAAGTCCGAATGAAAGTTTACTTGGTCTAGAAAAGGAGGGTGAGTGAATGGTAAGGAGGGAGGTGACTGATTGGTTAACTCAATTGCATGTTGAATGTTGATATCAAGAAGATTTGAAAGGTGTAGGAGTTCATGCAATTTGTTTTCACTATGATTTTGAGTAAAATTTTATGGAGGTAAGGAGAAGGATGTAGGATTAGATGAGTTAGGAGAAGGAGGAAAGGGAGTGGTATCAAATATTGGAGAGTTTGGTGGAGATATAGGTAATGAGTTGCTTGGAGAGAGAGGAGGTAAGGTCCTATTTAGTAGAGGAGAAGGTGGTGAAGGTGGAAGATTATGACTTTGTCTCCAAGGTTCAAGAATTTCTCTTTTGTGTTTTCGTGAGTAGTCACGAGGAGATGTGTTAGAAGATGACATTGAGACTTTGAAGAGATGTTTATAAGAGAAGTGGTGATTGAGATGGATAAGGATGATGTTTATATAGAAGAGTTTTGGGAAAGACATGGTTTTGGTGTAAGAAAGTTATAAGGAGTGTTTAGTTTAGAAGGGAAAGGACAGCTAGACCTAGGAAGAATAGGGTCAAAGATGCAGACAAGGAGGGGACAAGAATATTTCGTGTTACTCCTGATGGCGGTCCCTTATTGTTATGCGGGTCCCGAATATATAAGGGGGCCGTTTGACCTTTTAGGGGGCCATTTTCTGGAGTTTTGAAATTTTTCAAAAGTTTAATCCTTTTTCAGAGATGTCAATGAGGATGATTTTTGGCATTTCCATCACTTCAAGTATCACATAATATAACTAAGGAAGTGAATAAGTCATGTAATATGGCCAAGATAAAGCATATAAATGACTAAAATGTCTACTAAAAGTCACATAGAAAGCATGTAATCATAATATAGACGTATTATACACGTACTTGATTATCCAAGACAGAGAATAAGATAATATTACATCGTACGTATTTCTAGCAATAATTCTAGAAAAAGATTTCAATAATCATTTGAATCAACGCTTGACGCTTCTTCAGAAAATATGTAGATAACTGATTCAAGATGGGAAGGGTGAACCCAAGGTTTCTTGGATCCCCAATATGTTTTGTATTTTAGATTACGGAGATGAGGATTGGTTTTGATAATGTGTTCATATAGACAACTTAGAATTATTCCATATGGTATTGGGGTATTTGGTTGATATTTGATATTTTGGATTCTTTTAATTAGAAAGTATGCAAAGTTGAATGGAGTGCTAGTTAAGATGCAATACATCATGTGACATGATGATGCAGGAAGAAAGGGTGAGTCATTTTGAGTACCAAATGCATTTTCTTGAATGATTTCATTCCAAGATCTTAGTTCAACACGAAGTTCTTCTTTGAGAATTTTGTTTGGAAAGATGGTTTGTCCAGATATTGTTAAGGATTGAATTATTTCTTTTGGAGTTAGGACATTGGTTTCAAAGGGTGTGAAAGAGTTTTGATTCATTCTCAAAGAGTCAAGGGATGAGTCTTCAGAGTAAGAACATTGACCTTAAAATGGAATAGAGAGAATTGACACAAATGATTTAAATGAGTATCTAAAGACTCCTTTTAATGCCGAAAATTTGACAAAAGTGTTTTGATTATTTTCATGGATTATTTCCATGGATGAGATAAGTTCAAGTAGAAATCTAGGACAAATGGCTTAATGTAGCTTCTATATTTTAGTGAGTTTGATGGCTTTAAACATTGTTTTGATATTGTCGTATTTGGTTGATTCGAGTTTAATAAGACGACCTTCGTGAATAGCTCTGCATTCTAAATTTTGAATGACAGGTTTCAAGTAGTTAGGTAAGTAGGAATCATTCAAAATCTTTGGGATGTATGATTTTGTGTAACGTAGTTCATCTTCGAACTCCATTTTGCCTAAGAAAGACAGTCATAATTTTTTGGTAAAACCGAAACTTGAGAAAGATTTCTAGTGAGTACATGTAATGATGTTTTGAGTTCGTGCCTAGTGTGTGCCTATATGCAACAAATGTGGAGTAATGATTAACTCGACCTAAATATAAAATACTAAGAGTTACCTCAAACGCTCCTTAGTTTGGTTTTGCTCAACGAAAAAAGTCAAAAAATACATGTGAATTATGTATCTCAAAATTTTTTCATGAGATCATTATGCATGTATTCGAAAACATTTTTAGGTTGTATTGAAAATGCATAACAACAATTTTATGATGTTCCTAACGTGAGAGATTTGAAAATAAAATTGGGGTTTTGGTTCGAAATCAATTTTTCAACAATTTCACAAATGTATGCAAATCTTATATCTACGGGAAGCATATTAGTTATACACTGTATCCTAGTACTCTTAATTGCTCAAAATTGAAAGAAAAGTTATAAATCCCCGATTTTAATTTTTGGTGTTCATCATGAACCCTAGACTCAAATCGAAAAAAATAGATGAAATGACTTACAATTGATGATCTTTGTGATATTAGGATTGATTATTAGTGTTGATGATAAAATATAATGCCTAAAAATATTACTAGTATTTTTTACATCTTTACGTTTTGATAATCACAAAATATAAAAACGTTCAATGTAAAATTAAACGTAAACAAATATTTAGTAGTAAATTCTCATTTCGAAAAGTATATTACTTTAAGGTATGAATAAATAAATGCTTAATGCATTTTATGATCAAAGGAAATTTTTATTCAACCTCACACTTTTATGAAATGTTGTAAACATTTTTATAAACTTACAAAACATTTTCTACAATTAAAAGAAATGTTTTATTCAAAATAAACATTTTGAAATTCAAATTTTCAGACCTAAAACGGCTAGAAAAGTTTTAAAAAATTCCTCCTACACAAAAGGCAAACTGGGGAGGTCCTAGTCTAGGGCGGCCCCCTTAAATACACGAGCGGCCCCCTTAATTTTAAGGGGACCACCCAGCTATTTAAGGGGACCGCCCCTAGGTAGACGCTCCCCTAGTTTTTCCTATAAATACTGGACTTTTCCCCACTATTTTCTCACCTTTTGCACTCTTTCTTTCTGATCTAAAACAGCCCACACATCTCACTAAAATCCTTTGATCATTTAATCATAAAGCTTTATTTTCAAGTGATCCAAGCTCAATTCCTCAAGTGCAAGAGAAGAATACTTCCATCATCAAGTGAAGAAGTATTACACCTCAAGTGTATATTGCAATCTTGTTGCATCCACATCTCATATTTGTAAATCAATTGTATATCTTGTAGTTGTGTGTAGTAGCTAGATCTTGCCGATCTTTGTAAGTATAGTTAGATCGTGGTGATCTTACCAAGTAGTGTTCGATAGTTGTGGTATAAGTAGTGTGGTGAAGTGAAGTTGTGAAGAAGTCGTGAAGTTGTGAAGAAGTCGTGAAGTTGTAAAGAAGTCGTAAAGTTGTGAAGTCATGAACAAGTCGTGAAGTTGTGTTGTGATAGATTGGTTCTAGCTAAGATTAGAACTTGACATTTAGCTTTGTGTCATAAATTGGTGTAAGAAACATTGTGTACGGTTTTCTCCGCCATAAGGGAGTTTGTTGACATGGTGAAGAAAACTCTCGAGTTTGGTGCTCGGGGAGTGGAGTAGGGCGAAGAGGTGCTTCGTTACCGAACCACTATAAATCCTTGCGTTGTGGTTTGATTGTTCTTACTCTTATCTCTTGTCTTACATTACTTTCTCATATCATTCTATTGATTGTTTAGATAAGTATATTGTTCATATTGTGCAAGTGTTGAATTCACATAAATTCGAATCTAGAATTTTTACAAACAATTTAAAACCTTAAATTAAAAAGCGGTAAACTATTCAACCCCCCTTCTAGTTTTCCACAATTGGTATCAAGAGCCACGCTAAACAAGAATTTTAAAATAAATTGTATTTTAAAACTTGAATCGATCTATGAAATCGGAAAAATATTTAGAAGGGCAATCTATGCAAAGACCACCACTATTTGAAAGTGATGGATTTATTTATTGGAAAAATAGATTCGAACCTTATGTGAAGTCAAAAGATCTAGATATTTGGCATGTTATTATCGATGGTGATTTTCCTCCTATCCAAAATAATCCCGAAACTAAAAAGGATGAAATTGTACCTTTTCATAAACAAAACGATGATCTTAAAAAGAAACTTGCTAAAAATAATGAAGCCAAAATGGTAATTTATAATGCTTTACCACGTAAAGAATATGAAAGAATTTTATGGTCAACCGCAAAAGAAATTTAGATACTTTGTAATACACGCATCAAGGTAATAATCAAGTCAAAGCTAACAAAATAGATCTTCTTGTTCAACAATATAAACAATTCATGATTCCGGAAGAGGAATCAATAGATAATGCATTTGCTAAATTTAACACTATTATTACTAGTCTAAAAGCACTTGATGAAAGTTTTTCTAGCAAGAATTTTTGGTTAAGGAATTTCTTAGGCATTTACATCTAAAATGGAGCGCAAAAGTGGCCACGACATGAAGAATCAAAGAATCTAACAACTCTATCACTTGACGAACTCATTGGAAATTTAAAGGTTTATGAAGAAGTAATTAAGAAAGATTCTGAAACCGTCAAAAGCAAAAAGGAACAAAGTAGATCTATTACCTTGAAAGCTAAAAAGGAATCTAGTGATGATGATAGCTCAACCTCCGATAGTGAAGATGAAGAATATGCCATGGCCATAAGAAACTTCAAGAAATTCTTCAAAAGACTAGGACGATTCGTAAGACAACCACATGAAGAGAGAAAATCATTCCAAAGAAATAAAGACGACAAAAATGGCAAAGGTGAAAGAAAATGCTTTAAGTGTGAAGATCCAAATCATCTCGTTAGAGAATTCCCCAAAACTATCAAGATATCAAAATCAAAAAGCGTTTGTTGGAGGCTCTTGGAGTGATAGCGACGAAGATGAAGAGGAAAAGACAAATGATGAAAAGTATCTTATGGCTAAAGCTTCCAATGAGGTACTTTCCGAAACCGAATACTTTAGTGATGACCTATCATCACTAGACGAAAATGACTTAGTTAGTGAATATAGTAAACTACGCAAATTAGGACTAAAAGTCATGGCTAAAAATAAAACTCTAAAACAAGCTAAAATAGAGTTAGAAATTGAAGCACTCGAATTAAAAGATGAATTATCTAGGTTAGAAAAAGGTAAGGAAGTAATTGAAGAATGTAAATTATGTCAAGAACTTAAGCTTGAAAATGATAAGCTTAGAAATAAAATATCTAGGCTAAATCAATTTAATAATAGTAGTCACTCACTTAAGAAAATAATAAGTTCTCAAAAAATTTCTGGAGATAAATCCGGGTTAGGTTTTAATTTTACCAAAGGATCACCTAGCAAAACCAAACAAGTAAAGTTTGTAAAAGCTCAAGAAGTCGAGTCGAAAGAAAAATTGATAGAATCAAACCCTTCCTATTGCAAGTGATGATGAGGTAAAATGTTTTTACAAACCCTTCTTAAAACCCGGAGTCGGATTTACTAAACCTACAATGAGGTCTAAAACTCTACCTCCAATAATGACTAATAGTCCTCGTCCTCGGTCTAGAACAACTCAACCTAGGAGAGACCAAGGTAGACAAAACTATCCTAATCACATAATAAGGAATCATTCACATCCACTTAGTTTCACTCAATGTGGAAGTTGTTCACCATGTATATGTCAAAACCAAATGCAAAACATATGCGAAAACAATAACTTCAGATACATGAAACGTTGGGTTCCAAATGGCTAAGCCATCGCAACCTTTAAAGTGGCGTATTCTCTACAAACATTCTTTGTCTCCAGATTAAGGAATTCATGATAAGGTTCCCATGAACCTTTATCATTTACATTATGAAGACATTAATGAAGATAATTCTAAAGACTAAGGTACGTCTCACCTTTCATATACATAAAATATAGATCATAAGTAAATGTCTATGTGTTACTATGATATTGTAGTATAATTAGTTCTTCGAAGATAGTGTAGTCTCTAGAGATATCATTTGTTGCTTTTCTAGCTTTGAAGAGATTAGTTCTCTATGAACTACTCTTTCACGTAGATTATAGTCATACGTCTACAAAATGAAAATCTACTATGACCACATAGCAAACTCACGTAGATGAAGAAGAGCAAGCTAGTGGTTAACAATTAACTTAGAAGTAGGATTAGTCGTGCGAAGATCATAGACACGCTATGGATGAAACAAACTCCCTTCGACCTCGACGATCGTCTCGGATCCATGTCAACCATCATCTACATCTATCGGAATCAACCTGTTGATATTTTCAACTACGTCTTACTATTTCATTATCTTCGCTATTCATTCTCGTCTCATCTCAAATCGAATCAATTAAATTTTTTTAAGAAATTAATTTCTCTTCCTTGCAAGAAATCTCATCTCTAAATCACCTCTCAAATTGACGTCTTGATTATCTCGTCCGAAATAATCCAAGATTTTTTTTAACGAAAGGTTAATTAAAATGTCAATTATCTCCTTTATCATTGAAACACAATGTTAAGTTTATTTGCCCATTAAAACTACTAAATATATATATAAATATATATTACTAATAATAGGGATTAAATAAATTCGGGCCAAAAATCAAAAAATAAATAAAAAAATAAAAAAATAAAAAATAATTTTTTTTGATCAAGTGGCGGCCCCCTTAAAATTAAGGGGACCGACTTGTTATTTTGGGTGGCCCCCTTAAATAATTAAGGGGACC
>BQNB010212344.1:0-10136 GCA_026074375.1 Tanacetum coccineum
TATTTGCTATGAAAACTATATAAAACTTTATATCTAGATCTATGTCGTAGGGTTCCTTTTATACACCAAGGAAACCCTAATGGTCTTACAAAACACGTTACGTGATCATGCATATCTATTCCTAATTTATCTCATGCATATCACATAAGCAGTATTAACTATTATAACTAACAGTACTAATAAACTGACAGTACTAACTATAACACTAACAGTACTAACTTAGCTTGGCAGTACTAAGTCTTCTCTTGGCAATACTAAGTTGAACCAGCAGTAGAAACTTGTAGATGCCCTTAATTCCCAACACAAAATAGTTCGAAGGGATAATTACCCTTTAAAAAATGATGATGAAGCAACTTACCAAATGGTACGATCACATTCGAGGTTTAAAACCCACACTAATAAACAATGCAACAAGATCCCACCATTACTGAAGGTAAGTGAAAAAGATGAGAAGAATGGAATTTCGCATGCATACCAAAAGCTTAAAGGGTTCTACAAAGGAGTTTTGAACCTAGGACCCGAATACATTCGAAATTCAAAGATGAAACAATGGCTCACACGCAGGCACATTAGCGTGCATGAGATGGAATAAGACGAGAAGCTGAAGAAAAGTCTAACTTAAAGACTTTGCTGTAAAGTGCTTCCCGAGTGACAACCCGAAATGTTATTTAATTTTGTTATTGAGTTTGTCTTCCCAGACATCAATACGGCGTTCCCGTTCCATACCATACGGCGTATTGATCGTCTGGACGTTATCAGTCTTTATTTTTATTGTACTTTAAAACTTTTAAAAAACATTATGTCAGTTCTGTTAATGTACCGATTTTCAAGCACAGCCTCGTTGGGGATAAACGACCCGGGAACATTCTATACTACTTCTCGGTTTCATTGATTATTTTTAGAATTAACTAACTATATGTATTTATATAATTATTTATTATATTTATATATATAAGTAAAGGAATTTTAAAGTAATCATTATCAGTCTTTATTTTATTGCACTTTAAAAACATTATTGTCAGATTTTAGATACGGCGTATTCACTAAACTGATACGCCATATCCACCAGTCTGACCCGTAATTAGTTTGTTTAGTTTAGTTTAAATTAACCGTAGGTGCCAAGATAGGAATGCACTTGTTCTTCCTATATTTTATACAGGACCTCGAGAAAGAAATATCGACGAAGTTGGTGGAATGCATATTTTCTAAAATTCTATGTGTGTGTTGTTCGTGCTAGGATTCAGACGCTTTTTCAGCACACAATTTTGCTCATAAACGCAACTTGGAGAATCTACCGAGCAAATATCAGGGAGTTTCTCATTCTAATTCTTTTTAAATTTCCGTATTTAATATTTTATATATGCAATGAGGACGTTGTATGATTCAAGTGGGGGGATGGAATTAGAATGTTTACTTGTCCTATTTTTCACATTAAAATGATTAAAATGCTTAAATTATGCTCAAATTTAAAAAAATCAAGCATACTTTTGTGAAATTACTTGATACATAACCCGCACACAATAACCCTTGTTAGAATATTGTGAGGATTTAACCTTTCCGTTTCCAAATGTTTACCCAAATTCCACAAAATATGAGTGTGCCGGTGATGTTGTAGACATTACAACTTGGCTTGGTATATCTATTCGAGACAGCAATAATGAGTATTATGGATTTAATTGGAGTAACTTGTTTAAATTGGTAAATTTTAGGATTACACTCAAATCGCCTTTACATGTTGCTTATTAACTAACTACACCGGTTAGTTAACCTCCTGTTTAAACCATTTCCACTCTCATCTTTAGAGTGATGATCTATTAGAACAACCCGTAGATCTAATCCTTTAGGATTTACACTAACTATTTATTTCGTTACACCCTTACACCTTAACCTACCCTGTTAGATTAAGTTTAATTTACAGTTGCTAGTTGCTTAAAGTGTAAAGTTTGTATTTCTCGAGTCTTGTGTCATTTTCTATCTTTGGTGCGGTTGGAAATTTGCGCATTACAAATGGGAATGTATATTAGTAGTCAAAGCTCATGTGATTTTACTACCATCACAATTATTGGTGAATCCGAAGACAAAGGAACTACCGAAGAAATTATCCGGAATTATTATGATCGTAAAGATGGTGAAACTACACTGAGATTTGAAGTTTAGTTAGCAAAAAAAATCAAAAAAATGAGAAAAATAGAAAAAGAGAAAGAAAGTTTGAAGATAATCGTTTCGCAATTACCAAAGGAATTACACGAAGGATCAATTATTCGTTGATACGTCTAAAATATCAACGATGTAAAGTATTGTACAAAGTGGAAGATATCGCCACTAACCTTGTAGAGTATGTAAAGTTTTGGGAAGATTGGGAAGTTGACCGTTACGGGAATGCCAACTTAGGTTGTTGTTTTTGATCGATGATCAAGACGTTGTAAATAGTTGTGTCTTTATCATGGTAACGATCAGGAAATAAGTGTCTAGCAACTTGTATCTTAAGTCTTAATTTATTTGTTTCTTGATTTTTATTTAACAACAATTTACTTCCCTCTCACCTGATAATTAGCCACTGGTTTTATGCGAATGAGGACTTGTTCGAGCATGCATGTCTATTTCGTCGTTAAGGCCATGTATGCATGTCTTAGCTGCCTCGTTGGTTTACGACTTTTGGTGAAAGTTAGAAGGTTCCTACCCTACATCGAATGAGGATGTGATCGAACACACATGTCTATCCTGGCGTTCCGGGTGTGTATGTGTGCTTCAGCTGCCTTGTTGGAGTGGTACTTCTGGTGAAAGATTGTAGAATGATCAACCGTAAGCCTTTCCATACAAAAAACCCATATTTACCTTTATAAACTTGTTACTCCTTGGCTTTAGTGGTGGAGATGTGTATCCTTGCCAAGCTTATGATAGAATACTCGTCACGACCGAGCAATTGAGTAAATTAGTTACATGTTACCACATAGATTAGTTGAGTGATTTGAGTGTTTTCATCTTCCTATTTCGTGAGGTGTTTGGTTGTGTACTTGTAATAGATCGAATAAGTGCTTTAACGGAAAATATCCTTAAGGGATACATTTTTATAAACTTCTAAAGGCTACTTGAGGACAAGTAGGATTCAAGTGGGGGGATATTTGATGACATCAAATAACGTCTATTTTATAGCATCATTTATCCCATGATATTAACCCATTTTGTATAGTTATTGCAAAGAATTGTTACTTAATCGTTCATATTTGAGAATTGCAGTAATTATGGAGTAATTGGTAAAACTTAGCAAAAGGCGCGCATTCTGGAGTACTTGGCGATGTTTATGCGAAAAGGCATCTTTTTGGGAGAGCAAAACCAAATAGTTCAAGAAAGTCTACTGATATTACAAGCAAATATTCGAATTATTCTGAGGACCTATACGATGTTATTCAAGATTTGATGCATCAAAAGACCTTGCTGACTTTGAAGAATACCCGTAGTCCACATCAACTATACGTCATATATAAATACTTTGGTCAACGAAGGAAGAACTAACTAGTTTTAACACCAATAACGCCGTATCTATCAAGAAGATACGGCGGTATCCGTGCCTAACTTCAAAATAATCAGTAGAATTCAATCAAATAGTCTATCCTAAAAGCCCTATACGCCGTAACCAAGATAATATACACGAAAGATGTCTGGAAGATATCAGAACGTGGGTCCTTACTTCAAGAATCCCTAATTACGCCGTATCCCACAAGGATGGATACGGCGTATCGACGCGAATCAGACACTAATAAATATACGAACCTAAACTTCATTTAATATCATGCAAGTGAATCCCTAAAACCACCAAGTCGACCAAGAGATATGATCAAATAGCTAAAAGGTTAGAAAAGAGCCTCAAGAAAAAAAAAGAAAAGAAAAATAAAAACAAAAAAAAAATAAATTAAAAATAAAAAAAAAAAAAAAAAAAAAAAAAAAAAAAAAAAAAAAAAGTAAAGAAAAAAAGAATAAAAAAAAAAAAAAAAAAAAAAAAAAAAAAAAAAAAAAAGAAAAAAAAAAAATAAAAAAAAAAAAAAAAAAACAACCACGACCCATACAAAACACCCCGACCACCACAAACCACCCCACCCCCCCCCCCACCCCCACACCCCCCTCCGCCCCCCAACCGCACCCCCCAACCCCCGCCCCCCCCCCCTCTCGCCCGCCCCCCCCCTTCCCCCCACCCCCCCGCCCCTCCCTCCCCAGCCCCCCCCATCCCCCCCCCTCCCCACCTCCCATCACCCCCACCCCCCCCCCTCCCGCCACCACACCCTCCCCCCCCCCGTCCCCCCCATTCACTCACCCCCGTCCCCCCACCACCCCTGCCACCCCCCTCCCCCCAAACTAACCCCCCCCCCCCACTCCCCCCCCCCCCCACCCCCCCCCCCCAGCCCCTAATCCCCATCCCTCGCCGCCCCCATCCCCCCCACCCCCACCCCCCCCCCCCCCCTTCCCCCTAAGCCGCTCTCCCCCCCCCCCTCCCCCGCCCCCCCCCCCCCCCCCTCCCCCCCCCCCCCCACCCTCCCCCCCCATCTCCTCCCCCCCACCCCCAACCCCCCCCCACCCCCAACCCCCCCCGCCTTACCTCCCCGCCCCTTCCCCCCCCGACCCCGGCCCTCCCCCCCCCCCCCCACCCCCCTCCCCCCCTACCCCCCCCCCCCCTCCCCCCTCTCCCCCCCTCCCGCCCATCCCCCCCCCTCCCCCCACCCCCCTCACCCCAGCCCCCCCGTTCTCGCCACCCACCCCCCCCCCCACCCCCCCCCCCCCCACTACCCCCTCCCCCCTCCCCCTCCAGCCACCTCCCCCCCCCACACCCCCCCCCCCCCACCCCACCCCCCCCACCTTACCCCACCCTACCCCCCCCCCTCTTACCCCCCTCACACCCATCCCCCTCCCCCACCCACCCACCACCCCACCCCCCCAACCACCACCCCCCCCAGCCCGCCACCTCCCATCCCACCCCACCCCACCCCCTCTCTCTCCCCCCCCCCCCCCCCCACCCACCCCCACCCCCCATCTCCCCCCTCTCCCCCCCCGCCCCCCGACTCCCCCCCCCTCCCCCCTCCCCCCCTCACTCCCCCACTCCCCCCCCCCCCCCCCCCCCCGCCCCCCCCCCCCCCTCCCCTATCCCCACGACCCCCCCCCTCCCCCCCCACAACCACCCCCCCCCCCCCCCCCTCTCCCCCGCCCAACCCCCCCCCCACCACCCCCCCCCCAACCAGCTCCCCAGCCCCCCCCAGCCCACACCACCCACGCCCCCCCCCCCTCCCCCTCCCCCCCCCCTCCCGCTCCCCCCCCCTCCTTCCCCCCCCACCCCCCGCCCCCCCACCCCGCCCCCCCCCAGCCCACCCCCCCGCCCCCCCCTCCCACCCCCCCCCCCCCCCACCCCCCTCCCAACCGCCCCCGCCCTCCCCTCCCCCAACACCCCCCCACCCGCACTCCCCACCCACCCCCCTCCCCTCACGCCACCCAACCCATCAGCGCCCGCCCCTTCCCAGCCACCACGTCCCACAATACCACAAATCCCCCCCGACACCCAGACAACTGCGTTATACAAACCATAACACGTAACCCACACACACCCCGTGAGAATAATAACCCCAGCCACACTGCAGCACCCAAACAGACATCTGTCCCAAAATCAGTCCGAACACACATTAAATGAATATAAGTAAACACAATCGAAGGCAACCAATCACGTAATCAGAAAAAAACACAAAAATCCCCATTATCATCGAAACCGAGCAAACAGAAATGCGACCTCTCAATCCCCTGGTCACTTCCAACAAAAAAAAAGCTCATCCACAAATGTATGTATGATTGTGGCGAAGGCTACGAGTCCAGGATCGCACTCCAAAATGCACTTATCACTAACTATAATCAAAATGAACACAAATATAGACCTTACAAATCCTTAATAAAATTAGCTAAGTTGACAATAAGGTTGACCTTGGAAACGCACGCTTAGTTTCATATTCCCTAGGTAAACGACACAATAAGGACTACTAGTATATAGAACCGATCGTACGCATAATTGGGTAAAGATCTCCATGAGCCAGGGTTATTAAATAGCTACCATTACTTAATGAACCTAAGATAGATTATAATCCACGATAAGGATGCTTTATGCGGAACGCCAAATTATGACAGAATTAATCATATCTAGTCCATAGAAGAAGAATCGCCTAAGTCAAGAATGAAAGCAACTCAGATAAGACCAACATTGCACAAAATAAACAAACTGCGTTTCTAACGGAATATTCAAGGTTTATAAATTTTTCCTACATTAAGTCCTCGACCCGCTTCTCTAACGATTTACTATTGTCTTCATGTGTGGTTTTACTGTCACAAACCTAGGTTAGATACACAAAACAGTGCCAGTCTCTCCGACTGAAACCCCCTTTTGCATAGTTTTAGGTTTAACTAAGATAACAAAATAATGATAGAATTTAGGAATTAACGCTCTCGCTCTAGTGATCGACACCCTCCTTACCACAGAAACTTTCATCGACTGGGTACACTACCCGTTAAAGTGTTGTTTTTGGTTGAGTCGGCAAAATATAAATTTAAAACTTGAATCATATAAAAAACAACCCTACCCTACAACACATTAAGTTTTTGGCGTCGTTGCCAGGGAGTGAAGTTGTTTAATTCTTATTTATTAGTGTTTAATTTTAGTTTAGATTAATTTGCATATTTGTGTGTTTGTTTTGTGTGTTTAATTTTTTGCATTGTATATTTTTGCATATTGTGTGTTTATGTGCATTATTCAAAGTACGCCTGTAAAACTTTATTTAACACATACGGCGTATTTCATTTTATAGGATACGGCGTATAAATTTTTTTATTTATTTTTTTTCAAACCAATACAGCGTATTCGACTCTATCATCAATTTGGCATATTCAGCTTACTGAATACGACGTATTAGTCTATTTGACCATTTTCTTTCTAGAGCGAATTTTACTGGATAAATGGACAACCCCAAACTTTCTATTGAGGAGTATATCCGGCTTTTTAGGAAGAAAAAGCTCGTAGGCGTGGTAAGGTGTGTATACTGGGAAATTGCTAACGTAAGGAAAGATCATGGATACATGAAGACGTTCACTGACCTCATGATAGTACGAAACTGAATTCCCATCTATAGCCTTTAACGCCTTAACATCAGAAGCAACTTCTCGTGTGAGCCTAAGGTAAGTATCTCTTACAAATGAAATTGACTTAGAATATCGTTTTGAAACGCCTCTGCCGATGAAGATTGCGCGGTAATTTTTGACAAAAATTCATTTTCCTACAAAATAATTTCTGTCAAGAATTTAAAAACAGATTCAGAAAATGATAATGAAAAAGTCAATATGCCTTCTCACTTCCATTACCCTATGCCATTGTTTTGATGGATTTAGACTTCTTTAATGATCTTGAGAAAAATTTCCAGCCATTGTTTACAATGATGCTCAAACGTCTAAATTAGATGATTTAGAACACTTTAAAGATTTTGAGAATGAATTTCCAGCCATTGTTTACAATGATGCTCAAACGTCTAAATCAGATTTATCAACTAAACCAATTTTAAACCCTCAACATATCGATGAATTTAATTTGAAAGATGAAACATCATTGTCCGAATGTGATAAAGAGGAACAAAACGTTATATGCTTTAATGATCTATTTCCTTTTAACGTAATTTATCCAGAATGAATTAAAAACGGATTACGGACAATTGATAATGATACAGTCGATATTGGTGGATTAACACTATTAGGAGGATTTAACTATCAAATCATTACATGATTAAAATAAATACCGATGTCGGAGCCAATGCACTGGTCAAATAAGCTTTAGGAAACAAGTCATGATAACATCTAATAAAATTAAAAACTGAAACATTCTCAAGGGATTAAATTTTAATATCATAGACTTGGAATCATCATAACGAAGGATGTCATCATTTTCCTAATCAAGAATTTGTATGTGCCATTTGGCATCCGCGTTCGAAACCCCAAAATGTTTTTATAAGGATGGATTAAATAAGGTCATTGTTCCCTAACTTTAAAGACTTTTCTGTAAACAAAAGTGCTTGCCGGGGCAGACCAAAACAGAAAGTAAATTATCAATTTTATCAAGTCTGATCTTCCCAAAAGCTGATACGCGATATCCAAACCCCATGGATATGGCGTATTAACTATTTGGACGTTATCCAGTCTTTATTTTTTGCACAGTCTATACGGCGTATTCGTTAAACGAATACATCGTATTAGACACATGTGTCAATACGGCGTATCCCGGGGAATGGATACGGCGTATCGACTTCCTGTACAGTTTTAGGTATTTATTTCGAGTCTAAACCAATGAATACACGGAGATAGAATTGCACTTGTTTTTCAATATTTTTTACACAATGACCTCGTAAAGAAATATCGACGAAATATTGTGGAGATTTTACGAATCATAGATATCTTGAAGTGTTGGATGTCCTTGAAACCTCAATGACGGCTGTTTCAACAACATAATCTTGCACAAAACTCAACATGGAGAATCTACCGAGCGAATATCAAGGGAGTTTCCCATCCTATATCTTTTTAATTCCTGTATTTATTGTTTTATCTATACAATGAGGACGTTGTATAATTCAAGTGGGGGATGGAATTAAAATGTTTACTTGTCCTAATTTATCCACATAAAATGCTAAAATATGCTCAAATTTAAATTTTTTCAAGCATACTTTTATGAAAATTACATGTTACGTAACCCGCACACAATAACCCTTTTATAGAAATTGTGAGATTAGCCTTTTCGTTTTCTAAATGTTACACCAAAATCCACAAAATAAAGTGTGCCCACGGTGAATGTTGTAGACTTTAGAACTTGGCTTGCTATATCTATTCGAGACCAAATAATGGTATGATAGATTTAATTGGAGTAACTTGTTTAAATTGGTAAATCTTAGGATTACAACCAAATCGCCTATACATGTTGTTTATTAACAAACTATACCGGTTAGTTAACCTCCAGTTTAAACTCTTCCACTCTCATCTTTAAAGTGATGATCCACTAAAACAACTCGTAGAGTCAATCCTTTAGGAATTTACACAAATTATTTGTTTCGTTACACCCTTACACCTAACCTACCCTAGTTAGAATTAAGTTTTAATTTATAGTTCAAGATTACTTTAAAGTGTAAAGTCTGTATTTCCCGATCCTGTGATCATTTTCTATCCTTTGGTGTTGTTTGGAAATTTGCACATTGCAAATGGAAATGTAAATTATAGTCAAAACTCATGCGATTTTACTACCATCACAATTAATGGTGAGTCTGAAGAATAAAGAAACTATCGAAGGAATTATCCGGAATTATTATGATAGTGAAGATGGTGAAACTACTTCGAGTTTCGTATGGTAAAAAAAATCAAAAAAAATGAGAAAAATTGTAACAAAAAAGAAAGAGAAGAAAGTTTGAAGATAATTGTTTCGCAGCTACCGAAGGAATTAAACGAAGGATCGATTATTCGTTGATACGCAACAAAAATCAACGATGTAAAGTATTGTACGAAGTGGAAGATATCGCCACTTACCTTGTAGAGTTTGTAAAGTTTTGGGATGATTGAGAAGTTGACCGTTACGGGAACGCCAACTTAGGTTGTTGTTTTTTATCGATGATCAAGACGTTGTAAATAGTCGTGTCTTTGCCATGATAACGGTTGGGAAAAAGTGTCTAGCAACTTGTACTTTAGGCTTAATCTATTTGTTTCTTGATTTTTATTTAACAACAATTTACTTCTTTCTCACCTGATGATTAGCCGATGTTTTTACGCGAATGAGGACTTATTCGAGCGTGCATGTTTATTCCGTCGTTACGACCATGTATGAATGTCTTAGCTGCCTCATTGGTTTACGACTTTTGGTGAAAGTTAGAAGGTTCATACCCTATATCATTCTTCATCCTAACCATTGGTTAAATTCTAATGGGGATGTGATCGAATACACATGTCTATTCCGTCGTTAGGGCCATGTATGTGTGCTTTAGCTGTCTTGTTGGAGTGATACTTCTGGTGAAAGATTGTAGAATGAACAACCGTAAGCCTTTCCATACAAAAACCCGTATTTACCTTTATAAACTTGTTACTCTATGGCT
>BQNB010212346.1:0-10136 GCA_026074375.1 Tanacetum coccineum
AACCAGACGACAAAGATTCTTAACCTATTCCCCACAACCAAACAAAACCAATTTAACCCACCCCCAAGAAGAAGACAAATTGCCATGATGGTAATCCCATGAAAGGGTATTGGTTGATGGGACTTTAAATTAAATCAAAGGCTGAGATGGGTTCAAAGAAACACAAAATGAAATCAAGGGCTCAGAATTGAAGGCTTGGAGAGCACTTATACAAGAAACACACCTACAAGGGCTTAAACGGCTATATAAGTGTGTGTGTTTTCACACAGTAGGGATATCTAGTCTTAATCTAGTTTAAAATAGCTTATTTTATTGTATTTTCAGCTTAATGTAGTTTAAAATCAGCTTATTGTATTTTCTTTTTAAGTCTTGTAAAAGTTTTTAAGTATTAATGAAATTTTAAGTTTTATTGCAAAAGTCTGTTTACCTTATGTTAATGAATTATAAGTTATGATAAGCTCTAATAAGCTCTTATATACCCTGTTTTCATAAAGCAAATTAGACTTTTTCATAGCTTTAAGTTTTTAAGAAAAGTTCACTGTTGATTCTAAAGATCGTTTAAGCTCAGGTTGTTTAGACCTTTATCTAGGATAATATCAATGTTCATAAGTTATAAAAACAAAGCGGAATAAGAACAAAGATATTCAACAAGGTTTACCATTCATATGTTTTCACCAAGCCCCAATTCTAGACGATCAACTCTAGAACGGTTACAATCTAATAGGGATCAAAGATCCTTGGGGCTACACCAACTCTACTAGACATCTATATCTTTAACACTTTGTGTACACACATTTTTCTGGATATCTTAAACCTACACACCTAATACCCTTTATATAGAGGGATATTAAGGCTTATAAAGGATAGATAAGGAAACTATTTAAATCACATTAAATCACATTAATATGTTTCCTAATCATTATCTTTAACATCTTTGACCAAATCTTCATAATTCTCCACCAGCTTGAAGAATTCTTTAATGACGATTCTGATCCTTTTGTTTCATTCTTTTATTTATTTTGTCTCATCAAATTTAGAATCCCAACAATCTTCCCCTATTTGATGATGACAAAACAAACAAAGTCGTGTACGAACTTCATCATAAAGCCAAAGCTTCCCCTGAAGTTGAGATGTAATCATCTCCCTGAATGAAACAAAACTTCTAAGCTTCCCCTTAATCAGATATCCTTTGTATCATGCCACCATATATGATAAGCTGCAAATCATATCTCTATAATCTTCTTCCCCTTTTTGTAATCATCTAATAGGGGTCTTCAGTAGATAAGCAACTTGTAAACACTTCCCCTCAAATGGTGCATGTAGATGGTTAAACATTTAGTCAATAAGCTTCCCCTGAAACCCATATGTTTACCATCTCTTGAATCTCAAACTCTGTAGGCTCTATATAGTTATCACTGATGAAGAAAATAGAGTATAACGAATTTGATGCTGAAGTAGAACAACCCAAACTTGCGTCTTATATCTTGTACTATCCACATGACGTCAAACTTATCAATAAATCTGTGAAATATAAGTAGATCGCAACCTCTTGACAATTATCCTCATCTTCTATGAGACACTAAGCACAACAACATAACTCCTTAAAGTGATAGCAAATGTGAGCATTGAGCACCATAAGAGAAATCACACACCTTTGTTAGATTTGTCAAGTCTTTGTCACATCGTTTCTAAGCATGAACAAGTTATCTTCAAACGTTGCAAGCCATTTGAGATATGATAAGAACACAAACCCAAATAATTCCACTTCACCGTCAAATAAGTGACAAATAATAATCTTTGTAATCAATTGTAGCAAATAATAACGAGCCTTTATAAACCTTTGAAAATATTTAAATACCAAAAATTTATGTGTGAGTGTTATCCATCTTAGTTGTGTGTGAGAACAAAAATCATATACTGTCCAATATCGGATTAGACTAATAGTAATAAAAACTTCTCGAACATACTGTTGTTACCATCCATGTGTGAACCCAACATTATTAACTTCAAAAATATAGGCAGTACTATGTATCTTGATAGCACGTGATGACAGTCCATTCACTACAACTACGTTTCTAACCAAATAATTTATATCAGGTTATTTGGTCCAATATTGCTCCAGCGCACATAGGATTAATCACATATCAGCCCATCAATTTTTTAGCCCATGTTATTTCATATAGAATCACTTTGCCCAACATACTTCTAATCGGCCCAACTTCAATTCAGTCCATGTGTGTATTCGCCCAATCCAAACTCGTGATATATACCACGTAGGCCCAATAATGAGACCCATCATATTTATTTTTGTTAGCAGCTAACACGATTGACCGCTAAAAAAAACAAATACCACAAGTGGGGCTCGAACCTCATATCTTGAGGAAGAAAGACTTAACATCACGCCCCTCACCAACTGTGCTAGATTGCCAGTTGTGTTAAACTTCTCTTCATGAAATATTAATTCCTCCTTCCACTGATTAGCAACAAAAAAAATCTGTCATAAAATCATTACAAATCCGTTGCTAATATATGACTCCTTCCTCCCATATGTTTTTGTGACACTTTTTGCTGTCAATTACTTAGAAGTACCCGAATTTACAATTTCTTAGTAACACCCGAATTCGCAATTTGCTTAATTAACCGAATTTGCAACATAAACTTAAAACTCAAATTGCTTAATCAAAATTATACGGTTTATTTCTTTGACTTGTAAAATCCCGTAAAACACTCAATTGTTTTCCTGGTTTTGTCAAGAATTGTAAAATCCCGTGTAGTTTCAAGACCTAATACACACAAAAGACAACACCCACAAACACAATTACTTTCTATCACCGCTCGATCAAACAGTAATCTTTCAACATACAAATTTCTCAATGACGACTCTTGCTGACAAAGCGATTCTTTCGGGTGCTGACAATCGTCCACCTATGTTGGAAAAAGATATGTATGATTCTTGGAAAAGCATAATGGAGCTATACATGATGAATAGACAACATGGACGAATGATACTTGAATCCGTTGAAAATGGTCCACTCATCTGGCCTATGATTGAGGAGAATAGAGTGACAAGACCAAAGAAATATTTTGAGCTATCCGCTACGGAAGCAATTCAAGCTGATTGTGATGTCAAAGCAACAAATATCATTCTCCAAGGACTACCACATGAGGTCTATGCACTTGTTAGCAATCATCAAATCGTCAAGGAACTTTGGGAAAGAATTCATCTTCTCATGCAAGGAACTTCATTGACAAAACAGGAAAGAGAGTGTAAGCTTTATGATGAATTCAATAAGTTTGCTTATAAGAAGGGGGAAACACTATGTGATTTCTACTTGAGATTTTTCACTGCTACTAAATGACATGAACATCTACAATGTGAAATTGGAATAGTTTCAAGTAAACACCAAGTTTTTGAATACTCTTCCTCCGAGTGGAGCAAATTTGTGACTGATGTCAAACTTGTTCGGGATTTGCACACAACTAACATAGATCAGCTTCATGCTTACTTGGGACAACATGAATTTCATGCAAATAAAGTTCGTTTAATGCATGAATGCAACTCAGACCCGCTTGCTTTGGTTGCAACCCATCAGATGACCTAGTATCCTAATCAAACTCATCAAAACTCCCCTACCAAGAAACACTCACATATTCCACACCAGAGTTCAGCCCATCACGAAACATCCCAATGTGGTAGATACCAAAGACACCCCCCGACCACCCTCGAGCGCCTACCCAACCCCCCCTACAATCCCACCAACACCGCACCCCAGTCTCACCACCCACAAACCCATCCCCCCCCCGAAACCTACACCGGCTCGAGATCACACCGTCACCTCCCATATGCCTTCTGCACCCACACTTTCCCCCCCCACGCCTGCATATTTCCGCACCCAACCTTCGGGTCAAGCTTGTTCTACGTGAGAATGCCCGCCCGTGCAGCACCCGCATGCTAGCCAACATCCCATGTCGGTTCATTTCATGCCAGTTGTATATGTACGACTTCCCTCTACCTTAAACCCCAATATCCAGCTGAGGAATTCCGACAAACCCCAGGCAACACGATACCATTAAATAAGGACAGAGTAAACCTTAAACCCATTCAGGGAGACTAACTTGTTTAGCTGCGGGTACTACAAAGACATACACTCTAAGAGCAAGTGGAAGCAATTCTGAGAAACAAAGGACTGTTATCTATTACAATTGCAAAGGAGAAGGACACATGTCCAAACAGTGCACTAAACCTAAGAGGAAACGGGATGATTCTTGGTTTACAGATGAAGTGTTGTTGGTACAAGCTCAAGCAAGTGGTCAAATTCTACATGAGGAGGAACTTGCATTTTTGGCAGATCCATAAATTCCAGAAGGTCAAGCCACACAGATTGTCATTACTCACAATGCTGCTTATCAAGCTGATGATTTGGATGCATATGACTCTAATTGTGATGAACTCAACACTGCCAAAGTTGCTCTCATAGAGAATTTATCTCATTATGGTTCAGATGCTCTTGCTAAGGTACACAATCATGATAATATGAATAGTAATATGATTAATCAAGCTGTGCAGGCGATGTCGTCTTCTGAACAGTCGAATGTTATGAACCACTCAGAGACTTAACTAACCAGTGATAGCAATATCATTCCTTATTCTAAGTATATGATTGAATCACAACAGGCAGTTGTTCAGAATTCTAACTCCTCTACACAATAAGATGCACTGATATTATATGTGATTGAACAACTGAAAAACCAAGTAGTTAATTGTACCAAGATAAATCGGGAAAATAAAAGTATCAATGATACTTTAACTGCTGAGCTTGAAAGATATAAGGAACAAGTTAAAGTTTTGAAAGAAGGACAAAATGTTGACTTAAAGAGTAAAGATACCGTATCAGCTTCAAGTATGCACAGTCTGGTAGAGATTGTCGACTTAAACAGACTCATTTCAGAACATTTACGAAGAAACGGATAGTTATGCCAACGGTTACTCTTCTCAAAAATGATTTTAAGAAAGAAGAAACTAAAAACATCGATAGAGAGATTACGTTAGAAAAGAGGATCAAACAACTAGATAATATTGTTTTTAAAAGAGATCAATCCGCACAAACTATTCACATGTTGACGAAACCTTAGTTTTTCTATGATCATACCACTAAACAAGCTCTAGGTTTTCAAAATCCTTTCTATCTGAAGAAAGCTCGACAGTTGGAACCAAAGCTTTATGATGGTAATGTTATTGAGAAAACTAATGCTATTGTGATTCCTGACGGAAGAGACCTTAATGCTTGCTGAAGAGAGTCATTCAAAAATGATTTTAAAACAAAAGGATCCTATAATGTTAGAAAAGAAAGTTAATACTACACCAGTCGATTATGCTGTTCTTAATCAACTTTCTCAAGATTTTGAAAAATGATTTGTTCCACAAACTGAATTATCTGCTGAACAAGCCTTTTAGTCTCAGAATTCTATGAATTTTGCAGAACATACTCTTTCTAGTAGACCCACCAAAGTTGAGGTTCCAAAAGAACTTCCTAAAGTCAGCATGGTTAATACAAGTTTGAAGAAACTTAAAAACCCATCTGCTGGTTTTGATGTGGTTGTCAAAGAAAGAACCACGGCCACAACTATCACTGAGGGGCTTGTGGGGGTTCGAACATACAAAAGCTTGTTTTAGGGATGAAATAATTCCATTTGTAAAAGCTCTGAAGGACTTATTTAACACATTCAATCAATATTTAGTTGATGAACTTTTTGAAGTCCAAAATGTCTTTCATCAAATGGAACAGGCTATGGAACAACATCGTTTAGAGTCAAAAATATTTGAAGTTAAAATGAATCAAGTTTTGAACGAAAACGAACGACTCTTGGAACAAGTCATTAGCAAAGATATTGTGAACATGATTGTGAATTCTTTTGTGGATAATGCTTCTGTAAATGTGCATGAATGTGTAAAGTGTCTCAAACTTGAGACTGAGCTTCTCAACAAAAAGGATTTCGTTGAAAAAGAGATTTATGATAAACTGTTCAAAAGTTTTACCACTCTTAAAAAACATTGCATCTCTTTAGAGTGATGTCTTAACTTAATCAGGAAATTTTTCAAAGGGACAATTCTGTTTCAAATCAAAGTGCTCCAAGTTTTTGAATCTCAATTGTTTTGAATTAAATGAATTGAAAGCTCAGTCCCAAGAGAAAGACACGGTCATAAAGAAGTTGAAAGAGAGAATTAAATCTCTAAGTGGAAAAATGAATGAGGATAAGATTAAAAAGGACTTAGAAGAGATTGAAACAATAAATATTGAATTGGATCATAGGGTGTCAAAGTTAGTCAGTATTCTGCAGAAAGAAATGAGTACATTTAGGACTTAGTTGACTTAGGTGTTTTTATTTCGACTACTTAGAGGGAATAATTGTGACATCCGGGACTTAGTTGACTTGGTGTTTCAATTTATATCATCATTATCATGTAAGGAGAAATTCGGACATTCAGGACTTAATGGACTTTGGTGTTACGGTTTTGAATTAATTGTGTACTTTGGATATTTGGGCTTTTTACATCAAGTCTGCTTGAGGCGGGTTGCAAGAAAGTTTTGAGTCTACTCAAAGAAGGATTGCTGATTTAGAGGGAAGCTAAGACAACTTCTTATGAGAGATTGCGGGGAAGACCTACGGCTGCTACAAAAGAACCATATGATTCTATCATATGATGTTCTCATCATTCAGGTCAAACCTCGTAAATAATATAAACTTGTGAATTTGTATATATGTAGTGTAGACTTATGGTGATAATAAGGAGTGCTTGAGTACAAAATTTTCAAGAATTTCTTAGTAAATTAAAAAAATTCAAATTATTATACTCGACACTATCTTATATACCCTCAAATATTGAGGGGGAGCATTAAAATATTCCTAATAGTTATTATGTAACATTTTGTCCCTAAACGTTTAATCAATTGATATCCAAAATATCAAGGGATTAATATTTGAGAAAAAGGGGAGAAAATGTGATTAAACTAAACTTAACTTGTATTGAAATGTGATCATATAAAATGGACTCAATGCACTCTAAACTTAACATGTACTACGATTACGGTGCACATGTTAAGGGGGAGCTTTTAGTGATGATGAAAAACTCTCAAATTGTAAATCTTTTGATATTTATTTCAAACACTTTGATTGAACTTTTCAATGAGATTTTTGTTTGATTGAGTACTGGAATAACCAAAAGACCGACCATGTACTTAAATTAAGTAGTTTTAAGGTGGTTAGGCATATGTATTCAAATACCATGATCCAGCCAGAACTGGAGGGATCTACCCAAGGATATCCACTAGATAGTGTAAAAGTCCTTAGGTATGATACAAAAGGAGAAAAGGTGAGAATTAGGAATAATGCTGACTGAGATGGAGCTAACACTGGAACAAACCCAACAAGGTGTTAGTTATGAAGCCTCGATAAGCATTGAAGGAGTTGAAGAAAAAGGATCTCTAGGAAGGCATTGGAGAGACACAACAAGAAAAAAGCATTAGTTAGAAGTATTAGAGATAAGTATTGTATTAGGGATATGCAAACTTAGGCAGATTCAAGGTGTGATAATACAAATTGTTTGTTAAATCATTATGTGTTCTTCTTGATACTGTTAACTAGTTTCCGCATAGTTGATAGTATTACATCAGTGTTTCATTATTACTGACTTGGATTTATTCAAGGAAGTAACATCCTTTACAGGCTAAAGGCTTATTATACTAAGGTATATCGATCCTACAAGTCTCATCTTAATTAACAAATTAATCCTCATATGATCATTGGCTTTGAGAAGAAAAAAACATACAACTTAACCATAAACACCAGTCGAAGTCCAAATATACAAAACAACATTCATTAAAATTACAGATTAATCTTGTGTCTGCCATGTCCAATACTAACTAACTTAACCATAAACACCACCCTATATAAAAGCAGATACTCTATTTTTTCTCACACAAACTTAATCCCCCTTGATTATGTGCAGTATAGTTCTCCCAACCGCATCCACCAATCAAGAAAACAAAATCCACCCCTTCTTTTTTGACCTAATCCGAACACATACAAAAACTATTCGACACTTTTTCGTTTTGTTGTTGTTACACCCGAAGCCCAAGTACTCATGAAATGTGTTACGGCTTCAAGATCTTTATAGATCTAAGGTGGGTGTTTGTTTTTCGATTTGTTTTTGTTTTTTTAACTGAATGAAAGAAAATGATGAAAGCAAAGTTGTTTTTTTGTCAATTTCGGATATTAAAAAGAAGTTAAGCTTCAAAAAGATAAATCTCTTTAAGTTTTGTTCTTAAAACGAATCGTCTATTATGTTTTTTTGTTTCAAGATCAGTGATGATTTCTCTTTATACTTTTGTTCAAAAGAACAATTTTATGTATATCGAAAAGAGAAACTGAGATCTTCTTTTTGTTTTGATTTTCGTGTTTTGTTTGACCGAAAGAAAGAAGAATGAAACCTATGTGTTTTTTGTATGTTCAAACTTAATTTATTCAATGAGTTGTACATGAGTTGAACAAAACCGAGATCTTGTTTCTTTTCTTTTTGTATTTGAAACCTTATCGGTTTGATGTTGTGGAGATGATGGGTTTTAGGTTAGTTGAATTTCTGGTTTGATTGGTTGTTGTTTATTGTTTGTTGATTGTGGAAGATGGGATTAGGATTAGTTTGAAGTTGTTGTGGTTAAGTGTGTTGAGAAAGTTTTTGAGTTAACTAAGTTCCCAGTTGGCAAAGTTCTTGATGTGTTTCAAAAGCTTTAAATTTACAATGACTGAAATTATCGATTTTATTATAGGGAAACACACAGGTAAAAGTATAACCCACGTATGTAGTATAATCTTTTTTAGGTAAGACCAGGTCGTTCCACAGGGATTTGAGTAGTGTTTAAATAATCAGAAAGAAATTAGACTTTAACAGTTTTGAAAATAACTCTGTTGTATCAGTGATAATAAAGATGACTACTCGGATAGTTGAAAATAACTTATAAGTATTGGTAATGATTTTGACCTCGCAGATGGAACATTTAACTTATAAAAAGGATTTCTCGTCAGAAAACATTTTCACACATTAACCTGATTAACTCAAGACTTATATTTAGTTAACAAGACCAAATGTATCACTCCAATATCAGTTACTACTATTCAAAGTTATTTTGTTTATCAATATACGGAAAAGTGGATTTTCGAATACGTACGATTAAAGGGACCATAGACAAATCTTTAAAAGCACATCGATTCTACACGGGGTCTTTTGACCTATAACCGATATGATTATTATTTAAGTTGATAAGCAAAATGACAAGGCACAATACAAATGCAAAACAAACATATATTTGGCAGTTTTTGTCTGTTTTTGGTCATTTAAGCTCGTTTTTAGAGGTACAAGATATGTGTAATTAAGCACTTATCACCTCTCATGGCTAAGTAGTTTATAACATAGCTTGATTCAACAATAAACTTCATTATTTCACTAAACTAGTATGATGATCTTCTTCGTTTTTGGTTATTTGATCTTGAATCTCCAAAAGGGTATGGTGTTTATCTTTGGAGAATGGTTGGATGATGATTTTGTGTATGTGATGGGAGGATTGATAATTAGTTGGTTGTAAGTATGTGCGATTAGATTAGATGAATGAAATGTGAATGATTTGTGACCTTATTTATAGACTGAGTTCGAGGTGAAAGTGCGGCGCACACAAAAGATTGTGCGACATACATGGTGATTAAATGCTAGGGAATAAAATGTTTATTGGAGAAGTGCGGCGCACAACCTAAATTGTGTGGCGTACTTAGGGTGTTAATGTAGTAGCATTGATGACTTCATTATTTCTTCAACATTAGATAGGAAGTGCGACGCACAAAAAAGGAAGTGCGGCGTACTTCTTGAGTTAATGCGAATTTTGACTGTCTTTAATTCCTTGACTTTGAGTAGAAGTGCGGCGCACAATGGGAAAGTGCGGCGCACATCGGCACTTTGAGCTTGATTTTTCTTTTTCTCTTGTATCTTGACTCTTGAGGTGTATAAGTATTCGATCTTTGTTGTGTTTGACCTCGAGATGTCTTCAAACGAACCTGCAAGCAATTTATGCTATTAAGTATCAAAAGTT
>BQNB010212350.1:0-10136 GCA_026074375.1 Tanacetum coccineum
GAACTTGGTCGAATGAAACATTTGTCTTGGAGTTCCTTGAGTTGTCCCGACAACTCCTCCAATTCACAAGGTGCCAAACGATAAGGAGACTTTGCTACCAGCGTTGCTCCATGGGTTAAATCAATTCGAAACTCAATTTCCCGAATAGGCGATAATCCAGATAGATCATCCGGGAAAACCTTAGGAAAATCTCTAACCACAACAATCTCTTCATGTTTCTTATCACCAGCCTTAGCACCCATTAAAAATCTATCTTTCTCTTCTGGTCTCTCTCCTAATACTCTAAGTACATTGCCATCCGGTAGTGGTATCCTCACTACCTTCTCATGGCAAATTATTCCAGCCTTATAATTGGACAACCAGTCCATACTTATAATCACATCAAAACTCCCATGCCCAAAAGGTATCAAATCGATGTCAAAGACATGACCCTCAATTTCTAATTTGCAACCCTTAATAACCTTATCAATCTCTACTAGATGCCCGCTAGCTATCTCAATCTCATATTTGAAACCTAATTCGCTGGGCTCTAAGCCTAACAGAGGTATAAAAGTAGTAGAAACAAAACTATAGTCGGGACCAGATTCAAATAAAGTAGTGGCAAAATGATCGTTCAAAGTAAACGTACCCGTCACAATGTTCGGATCCTGGCGAGCTTCCTCTGATCAACATGAATGCCAAGACAAACACCCACAACCATCCACATCAGCACCCCCCACTCAACTACACATCTCCTCCCCACACCACATAAACTCTACCTCTCGCTACGCTCCACACTCCCCCAGTACCCTACTCTCTTCTTCCCCTCCACTTTCCACCCCCCCCCCTCAGCTGCCGCCCCACCCCCCCCTCATCCCCCACCCCCCTTCCATATACCATTATACACACTAACATATGTACTCTCCCAACGTTAGTACCACACGACGAACGCATGCTCTAGATAGATACTCCGTAGCAATTTATAGAATCTACTCTTGTGTCGAGGCCGTAATACGTTTCACTGAGGTCAGTGCTGTGTACCAGTGTACAGTCCTCGCGCGTGTTAGCTAGTTTCCCATTCATAAGCTTCTCATCGCTAGACCGTTGCGCATCTATCGTATTATCATGATATAGGCGTCTGTATCTAGTCATTGTGACGCTAGTAAGATGTACGAGACCAGATGTATCTCCCATCTCGTCGACATAATCCCTATGGACTAAATTACTGTCTTTGACAGAAGTGACAAAGTTGGTTATACTAGTCATGTGGAATGTGCTATAATGTGTAGAACATGTGTATCCCTAACTCGGTGTATAGACGCGTAGTGTATCGTAAGACAGAGTCGCGCCCTCTCTCCTCTGGCAACCCCTAACCCACCACATACTACCTCTCACTGTCACCATACTTTACTCATAAGACGACGACCTCTGACAACCACCAGTCTCGCATGTAGACATACTATTGTCATATCTCCCACAAAAGCTCCTCTCTCGTCCTGTCATTTTCGCGTCATCGTCCCTCCCGTAAATATTTCTGCCTTATACACTAGCCTCATCCGGCCGTCCCACTATCCTATACCTCGCTTATTGTCTAGACTCTGGCCTCTTTAACCCTCTTATCTCTATTGTACACCACATCTCTCACTCTTAGCATCTCGATTCGAGTTACCCCCCCCCCCCACGCCCCTCGCCACACCCGCTCAATTGACCCTACTGCCTCTTCCCTCAATCTGTCTTTCGGCTCCGCGCTGATGCCCACACCCCTATCTCAACCCACCGCTTCTATGCGCCACGAGACCAACGCTCTACCTCACACATCACTCCTCAACAATCATCCTACTCTCAGAGCTTACCAAATGTCGGAACACTAAACCTAGCCAACTCATGGGAACACCTATCGAGTTTATACGCAACAAGGCCAACCCCGACCAGGCGCGTGTATCCCCACAGAACAACTCAGATTCCAACTTTTGATCTCCGATGGATCTAGGGACGATACGCCTTTGGATCAGCATCAGAGAAGTCATCGCATGACATACTACTGCAACCTTCCCGAATCTTAGCGTGCGGATCTGAGAGAGTTCCACCCACGTTATAGCCTCATACCCACAAATGAACCTAACAATGTATTTCACTTTGGTCATTACTAACAACCACTCCATAATGTGTACGTTTCTCATTTTTCTCAATCCAACGAGTTAAGAACACAATACCTCCCTTACCATCATATTCCCATTGGGTTACAAAGCTAAGAACTCCTTAATGAACAACCTACCAGATTGCCATTTACTAACCATCCCCACGTTCTCCTAAAAGTTTCATTAACCACATTACCATTCTGATTTCTAACATTTCCTCGGTTACTAACCTGAGCTAACATGGCGGGTAAGAGGTTCTGCAATTGCAGGACAATGATCGTTGAGAAGTCGGGTGCACCCCATTGCTCCACTCTAATTCCATTGACTCCCTCTACATCCCATTAGCTCCCTTCAACCTAGCTACACTTTCCCTTGACCATTCTCTCTCCTTGAACATCACTACAAGCTCTCCCACTCCTTTCCCGCTCACCTAGGTCTAGAATTTACACTACCTTCCACATACTCACCGCTACACCAACCCTCGCCTACAATGTTCCCCTCTTAATGATTCGACAGCCAGGCCGGTCAAGCACTCCTCAGGTCATCACCCATTGGCGGCATATATCCATAAGTGGGAGAACATGGGCAACGTTAGGTAAGTGGGAAGACTTACACATATATATAGAATATCTTACTATATATAACCAGATATACACGTAACTCACAACCAACGGTGTCAACAGATTTGACCAAACAAATTATCATGTATGAGTCGAGTTATGATAAGCTTATACTACGTTGGCACCGTACTTATATTCGCATCCTTTCCCCATTTCATATATGATATTAACGCCCACCCATTCAATGACTCGACCAATATACTTATGGCACCAAACCGCGAAACACAAAGGCACACAGAAGCGGAACACCGGACTTCAGATCCTATAAGCAAACTAAATGACGGGATCTTAGGTTAATTGTCATAGCCAATACCACCTAGTCTCTATAACCTTGGCTCTGATACAATCTGTCACACCCCGGACAATGGCGAAAACTCGGGAAGGAAACATAATGATCATCATAACACAAGATACAACAAATAGGAAAATACATTGTATAAAACTCAGTGATATGAGTCATAACTTGAACAATCAAGTGATGTCCCAAATCACAAACTAAATTCCACAATCTCTTACAATTATTCTAATGCCCTCACAAGGGCACATAATCCAACTTAATCTAAAAATCAAAAACTCGAATCAAAAACAACAAACAGAAAGACTATTCAAACGAAATTCCACCTCGGGATCTTCTAAGTATGCAATCAATCACCAAACAATTTCTTTCACTTCACCTGAAAATGATACTCGAAAACGTCTACAATAATGTTGGTGAGCTCGTAGGTTTGACATTAAACCCAAAAGCTGTGCAAATACTTCAAAACAGTGGACAATAGTGCTATATGACAGGGTGAATTATGCATACACCTTAGCATTACCGCTAATTAATAACATATGTCACTTAGCACCTAAGGGCCTAACAGCTGGAGCACTAAAATTAGGGCAGGACCATACACAAACCTGAGTAGGCGTACCCTTCGCTCTAATAATCACACAAATACTGGGTAGGCGTACCCATCCGCTCCAACACTCCATACAACACTTAACTATTCAATATAGCAGTCATAAGCCATAACTTGCTCCAAAAAAACAAAACTACATTTCGCATAGATCAATTCAAAACATTTCAAAACACATTGAGTATTCATTTTCCCCCACAGAAAAAAGTAAAAAGCTGGGGGCTACAGAAATCACCTCAAGCAAGTCCTTTAGCAACCAACTCTTATCACACAGCAAATGCAACGACGTCGCACACGACCTTAGTTAGTTAATGTCCCAATATAATCATCCAATTCCAAAACAATCTTCACGTTTGATGCATAGAGTTTAGACGCGTTGTACAATTATCCAAAACATCAATTAAGTGGTGTGATGGGTTTAACGAACTTACTCGCCAATCATATCAATCTCATTCATCGAATATACATACTTATACTATTTAGCGTAAATGATAAGTATATAATAAATATTTATAAATTATTAATTAGAAATATATCCCGACAAGTTCATTTGGTACACCTTAGTCACTTTAAAATAATTCATTATACGGTTGACAAATGAAACGTGTACTTCATTCATAATCACATTAGAGAAGTTTTTTTTTTTTGGGAAGAAAAAAAAAAAAAAAAAAAAATAAAAAAAATAAAAAATTATATTTTTCGTCTTTTAATGAATTTATTAAATAAATAAAAAAAATTAAATATTATTTTAATTATTTAAATCAAAATCATGTTTTAAGAAATTTTTAAGTATAAATTTTTTACGAAATTTCGACTGACTCGTACGTTTATACAAACGTTTTCCAAGGTTTCAAACCTTATTTTCAACATTTTTCACAAATTCGACACTTTTCGACAAAATTCAAAAAATCTCAATCTTTAACGCTTACCAACACGTTTTTCCCAAAATATTAATTAATATCACCGGCCAACCCCCCCCCACCCCATGATAAACTTAAAACAACATACCACCTACCCCCATGTCCTACTCACCACTTACTCTCTCATAATGTGTCAAAGACTATCATAACATCATATATATTACTTGCAATGTATACTCACACACACATATTACTCCACCGTTCAAAACACACCTATAACCAAATCTCTAATACTGTAAACATCTCACCCATCTGGATCTCACCCCCACTTGTGTGTGCTTCACCACATGACACTCCATAAGAAACTCCATGACTATATTGTTGTGAGGTCGCCATAATAAAAACTCGAAACGAGATATGCACACTTCTACGTTCTTATAACGCAACGCCTCATACCCAATTCCAATGTGAGACCGACCTAACCACTCCCATAATTCCCCTCCACCCCCCCACGCCCCCCCGCACACAACAAGTAATCTCTCTGTATTCTTGTAAGGCATATATTGGTGTCGCTGCATAAATATCAGCCGTTAAACAGTCATATACATGCGCGCTAGGAGCGTCTATAATCTGTATCAACAATTACGTCAATAGACGATACATGTGTGATTCTAAAGAACTAAATGTAGAGATTATATAGCCTGCTTTACTGTATGATATACGTGCATAGTAGTTGCAATTTGTTCTGTGAATCCACATAATACCATTAAGTCCTTCTTAAATTAAAAAATAGTCCACACTATTTACTAGACTCCTCTGTCAGACCACAAAAATCTAATCAAAATATACAGCCGCCGTCCTCCTTCACGTAGTGCACTTTCCTGTTTCGGGAATCTATCATGTGGCACGCGCATTACAGACACCCTCTCCTATCAATAAGCTCACGCTAATGCTTCATAGGCTTTATTAATTATTAAAAGCCCGACCAACTAAGCCATGACAAGCTAGCAATAAGCACTATAAAATATAGCATTCTAAGCGGCATTTTAGTTTTATTCAACATCACGAACTCAAACATCAAAACTACAAAAACCCTCTTTTTCTCTTATTTAACTGTTCACAACCAAACACCATCCCTTTTTTATTATTTCGCTTTTCAAAAATTAAGATTTTCACACGACGATCAACTTTTAAACGCAAAGCGATCTATGCATTCCAAAACAAACCCAAAAAGGACAAACGAATTTAAATTTTAAAACACTTACAAGAAAATCTTCAAATTTGTAGATGTTGGTCACGAACCGGATTACCCAAACGTTGTTTTAATGAATAACCCAAACATAGAATCAAACTCCTAAATATTTATGTCTTCATTCTTTTTCTTGATCAAACTACAAAAATTATGAGAGTGTGTGTGTTGTAGGTGCGGACGAACACAAGAGAGAAGGCGAGTGGATATTTTTATGATTTTTGACAAATGAACCATGTGTAAAATGAGGATAAGGAAAGCATACTTATGATACAATTTGGGATTAAGGTTAGCAGCGGTGGTCTAAAATTAGCCACCTTGTCTCCCTAGTCTTCTTTTTAAACAAAGGGCTATGGTAATCCCATGGGGTCTCTTGGGATTCCTTTTCTTTTCGTGTCGGGATCAACTTATAAATACTCGTAAAAACTCAACCGTAAAATTTACCCCTTAGTTAATTAGCTATTTTTATTTACTTTTAAAAATACTTTACCATAAAACTCTAGAGTCATTCGATTGACATATTTGACTTTAAACCCTTCAAAACTCAATCTTGGCATTAACGGAACGTGTCAGACTCGTTTTTTGGTATTTCTCATAATAAAGGGTTTCAAAACCACCCGGAATACACACAACACAATAATAACTTCCAAAAGGGATTATTAATCACAATAAACCTCAAATCATCACATATATCATAAAATCGCCACCGTCAACACGGTACAAAAATATGAATAAACTGACAAAAGTCAAATAGTCAAAGGACTATAAATGAAATATTCAGAACACAAAAGGGCAAATGTTACAAAAATGCTACAAATGATCAGTTGCTAAAAAATTTGAAACATAAGTTCAAGTGGGTGGCTACTACTGCTGAGAAGCTGAACATTCCTCCACCACCTCAACTCACTGACTTTGAGCTTCTACCAGATGAAAGTAAAAGGAAGAGAAGGGCTAAAATTATTAAAGAGGTGTTTGTTTCAGAGGATATTGTGGTGGATGGTATGCACAAGAACCTAACTCTCCCTCAGGGAGTCACTAGTGGAGGAGCTGGTTAAGTGATCAAAGAGCCCGAAGCTAGGATCTTGGTGTACAATGCTATAGGTGATTATAGAATAAATAACATGTAAATAATAAATTAATGCAGCGGATAGCCATATGATTAATCAAAAGAATACACAATAAAAGTATACCTTTGTAGCGTGATTCGATAGGATCGTTAGAAGACTATCACCACAACCAGATCTACCCTAGAAATCCAAGTGATCAAAGGAGATCACTTCTATGTAGAAACATACTATACTTCATTGTTATACCATATTGATTGCTAGTAGTACCTTAACCCGTAACTTTTTGTTAAGCCCTTTTTAAAATACTATAGATTAAAGCTTAAGATCAAAGGCAATAGATTAATGCTCATCTCTTTTATTTGCTGTATCAATTTTTGGAGAAAAGGGAGATAGTCCATTTGTTTTGTTAACATCCCGAATTGGCGCTAGGGAGCGATGCAAACAATTTGTAACTTTCATAATGTTATATCTCTATGTTAGTTATAATTGATTTTTGTATTTATGACAAAATAAATTTCACTAATCACAACATAAGTTAAAATGGGTCCACCGCTGGTCTTCCCCTGTTTTCTCTCAAGTTACCGTAGGTTACCTATATAAGTAAATCCAATTATTAGGTTATATTAAAATGGTACCTTTGTGTAATATAGTGTGTGAACCACATAGGCTTATACACGTTAGTCCGTATAATTTTCTATTATGACAACGAGCATACTTCAATAGCTCCTACTGAGAAAAGGGTCATAATATTCAGGTAATTATACATAAGAAAGGTTAGCGTCTAGCAACTCGCATGCGTGCCCCTTAGAATCATATTGAGGATAGTTTCTTAAACAATCATTATTTTAAATAGTTTAGACATAGTCATCCTTTTGTTACAGTACTTTGGTTGAATATTAGACATGGATTAAAAAAGTTTTCATTCTTATTGTTTTTGACGATTCTGTTTTCTCTCAATATAGTATGAAAAGATTCCCAAATTAAGTCAATATCATCTTATTTACATTTGGGATGAGGCCACACATACATCTGTCTAATTCGTCGAGGGGCCCAATATTATCTAACTCTAAAACATGTGGAGGAACAAATCTTATTAAAAAATCCTATTTTGACTACACGTGTCCGTTATGTGTTTCATATCCCTCCTGAAAATGGCCTTTATAGCAGCCTTCAACAGGTCAGCGTTGAACCATATCTAAGATTGACATTCCACACATACAAAACCTACTTGCATCTTAAGTCTGAGGATGAGAGACATAACCACTTGCGAGATTCACTATTGACGCCGATCCATGTAGTGAATACTCGTAGGTTGGGTCAGTCCAATGTTCATCCAATGAACAACATATGAGTTTGGCGGTATCATCCATTAATATTCATACCATATGAATATGACCAAAACACTCACATTTGCCTTATTTCAATGATACTCCCGTATCATCAACTAACAATGGACGATTTAGAATAAATAAATTATTCATGGATTTAAACATGCTAATACAGAACACAGTTGTATAAATGAAGATGATCATACCAGGTATATCAATTCATTATTTAATACAAATGCTTAATGTTCCATTATCCAAATACTAAAAACAGATATAAATGAGACTACTAGCAGGTCAAAGTTCAATGTTCCTAGCATGAGAAACATGTTTGGTACAAGACATTAACTTTGTAAAAAAGTACCAACTTAGTTGTCATCTGAGTGACCTTTGAGAATACTTGTTTCAAAACTCACAAGTAGTGAAGGTTTTGAATAATACGATGATTTTCATTTTGTATATGTACGTTCAAGTGCTAATACAATAATACTAGCATCGCCATAACAAACTACCTATATGAGACAGTCTTCTTAACAGCTTCCCAAACTGTAAAGTATTCTTATTCTTTAATGAATAGTGCAATAATGCTTTCAATCAAGCATGTCTAGTCAACAGTATTATCATTTATGATGAAAATCCTGCTATGACTAGGATTGAGAATCATCTCAATCAAAATAAGCATCAGTGTATAAACTCAACACTAATATCCTTATTAAAATCCATAAACTATGAACATGTCTTTAGTGCTTTACAGGCCTTTTAGAATGTTCCTTTTATAGTAGTCTAATGACTTTCACTTAGATACTATGGTTTTAGGTTCATCTTGCATTCATGCAAGTGTTACAATTAGTCTAATACATATCATGACATACATAATGAAACTTTTAGCTGAACAAAACATTTTCATGCATGTGTTTAACTCATCAGGTGAGATAGAACTTTGAGTCTTGCTCAATGATGTGTCATATTGTGTTAGACTTGTTAATTGCGTATGTTTATCCTAGTTAACATTTGTTCCAAGGTTGTATGTTTTATTTCGTATATCTCTCGATAGAAACATTATTCCAAACTAAGGATTAAAATCTAGCGTTGGTGAAATATTATTTCCAATATGTTGACAACATATAAGATATAAGAAAGATAAAACATAATACTCCGACTAGTTTTAAGGTGTACTTAGGAGTTCTCTTTGTTTCAATCAAAATCAAATTGTTGATTTAAACTTAAGATTCTAGCTCCTAGATGCATGCTCTAACCCACACTTGGATTTTACAGCTTGCACATTTTCTAAAGATAACTTGGATTTATAAACCCTTTTGATTAACACAACGTCCTCGCAAAGGTAATCATTCAAGAAGGAGTTTAGACATCTAATTGCCATATTTCATATTCAGGAAATCAAGTATGGTAATTCCTATATGTATTCATTTAACCCTTGAAAGGAAAAGAAGCTTTAATCATAGTCAATTGATTGAGCATAAGTAAAACCCTTGCCACTAGGCATGCGTATAAATATGTGTACATTTCTGTCCATATTAGTCTTCTCCTAGAAGAACCAATTTAACCTCTTAGTCTTACCGATTGGTGAAAGATCAATCAAATTCCAAAAATGATTCTCTTTCATGGACTATATCTCAACATTCATTATGTTGTTCGCTAGTGCATTCAGAAGGTTGTGTAAGAAGAGACTTTCTCCAAAATAGATGCTCCCACTTGCTTCGTGTAAGAGGAGACTTTCTCCAAATACACAGCAAGTCAAGTAACAATAAAATTGTTCTCGTTTGGGATGTATAATGTATGCTGATAGTTCTTGACTCTAGTTTGCTAATAACACACTTAACGTGATCTCAACAAATTCAGAACTTCAGTTAAGACTTAATGGGAGTCTTCCCATTCCATAACCTGATGTTGTCTTAGTTACCTTCTTCGTTGGATCCATATTGAGTAAACATGTGGCTTTACTCAGTTTTGTTAACCTTGATAAGATTAGAGGTAGGGT
>BQNB010212356.1:0-10135 GCA_026074375.1 Tanacetum coccineum
GATAATACCACCAGACCAAGAGAAGCTCTTGTAGCAAGACAGTGTAGCTACAAAGAGTTCATGAGCTACCAACCTATCAACTTGAAAGGTACGGAAGGTGCTATTGGTCTCATTCGCTGGTTTAAAAGAACTGAATTAGTATTCTTCCGTAGCAACTATACCGAAGACTGCAAGGTGAAGTTTGGTACTGGTACCTTAATTGAAGAAGCTCTATCTTGGTGGAATTCTTTTGCCTAACCTATTAGGATAGAAGAAGCTTACAAGATTACCTGGGTTGAATTCAAGAAACTTTTGATAAAGAAATATTGTCCCCGAACTGAAGTCCAGAAGATGGAAGACGAATTTTACCATTTGACTATGAAGGGGAATGATCTCAAGACATATGTAAGAAGATTCCAAGAATTGGCAACCTTGTGTCCCACTATGGTGCCAGATTCTGAGAAAATGATGGAAGTTTTCATCAGGGGATTGCCTCGAAGTATGGAAGGGAATGTTACCGCTTCTAAACCTCAAACTCTAGAGGAAGCCATTAACATAGCCCAGAGGCTTAATGTGATCAGGTACCAAGCACACACCGTGGCAAGTATCAAGTGATCACAAATGAATGTTTGACGACAGAAGAACTTTCAACAACAACAACTACCGTAACACCAACACCAACAACCGCTACAATAATCACCAACCATAACAAAATAGAAGACATGAAACCTTCAGGGCTTATGTTGCCACCCCAATTGAAAATAATGGATATACTGAAAACCGTCCCTTGTGTAAGAAATGCACTCTGCATCACACAAGACCTTGCACTATTAAGTGTAATATTTGCAACAAGGTGGGCCATCTAACTAAGAACTGCAGAAACAAAGGGCCAGCCACTGGAAGTAATCTGCTACCAGTGATAGTTACTTGCCATGCCTGTGGAGAGAAAGGGCATTATGCAAATCAGTGCCAAAAGACCACCAACAACAATGCCCAGGGAAGAGCCTACATGCTAAGGGATAGGAATGCTCATCAAAACCCGAACGTAGTCACGGGTATGTTCCTTCTAAACCAACATCTAGCTAGAGTATTATTTGATTCTAGAGCCGATAAAAGCTTCGTATCCATATCCTTGCCTCTAATTACTTTCACCCATTACAATAGATACCTTTTACGATATCGAAATGGCTGATGGAAACTTAGTAAGCACAAACACCGTTATTCAGGGTGCAATCCTGACCTTGTTAAACCAACCTTTCAAAATTGATCTTATGCCGATTAAACTCGGTAGTTTCGACGTCGTCATTGGTATGGATTGGTTATCCAAGTATCATGCTAGGATCATCTATGATGAGAAAGTCGTCCACATTCCCATCGACGGTGAAACATTAATCATTCGAGGTGACCAAAGTAAAACCCGACTAAATCTCATATCCTGTATAAAAACCGAAAGGTATATATCCAGGGGATGTCAAGTTTTCGTAGCCCAAATAATGGAAAAGAAGTCGGACGAGAAACGACTAGAAGACATACCGGTAGTCAGAGAATTCCTGGAAGTTTTTCCTAAAGATCTACCTGGCCTTCCTCCCGTTCGTCAAGTAGAATTTCAAATCGATTTAATTCCAGGAGCGACACCTGTAGCCCGAGCACCTTATAGATTAGCTTTCCTTCAAAGTGCAGGAAACTATCTAACCAACTTCAAGATGTTGGCAGATCGAGGTTTTATTCCGACCAAGTGCTTCACCTTAGGAGCTCTGTCTATTTGTTAAAAGAAAGACGGATATTTCAGAATGTGTATCGATTACCGGGAGTTGAATAAACTTACCGTAAAGAATCGTTACCCATTACCCAGGATCGATGACTTATAGACCAACTTTACAGTTCGGTGTTAACTCAAAAGATTGACTAAGATCAGGTAATCTCAACTGAGAGTCAGTGGATGAAGATATTCCCCAAACTAGCTTCAGAACAAGAAACAAACATTATGAATTTTCAAGTGATGCCATTTGGTTTAACTAATGTGCCTGCTGTATTCATGGATCTCATGAATCGTGTGTGTAAACCATACTTGGATAAATTTGTGATAGTGTTCATCGATGATATTCTCATCTACTCTCGTAACAAAGAAAAGCACGCAAATCATCTAAGAATAATCCTAGAATTACTCAAGGAAGAGAAGTTGTATGCCAAGTTCTCCAAGTGTGATTTCTGGATTCATATCGTGCAATTTCTTGGACACTTAATTCATAGTCAAGGACTTCATGGTGACCCTGCCAAAATTGAAGCAGTTAAGAATTGGGCATCTCCTATTACACCCACAGAAATATGTCAATTCTTAGGACTTGCCGGCTATTATCGGAGATTTATCAAAGATTTTTTGAAGATTGCAAAGTCTTTGACTGAATTAACCCAGAAAAACAAGAAGTATATCTGGGGCGAAGATCAAGAGTCGGCTTTCCAATTACTAAAACAAAAGCTATGTAAAGCTCCAATCTTAGCATTACCAGAAGGAAATGACGATTTTGTTGTTTACTGTGATGCATCCCATCAAGGTCTAGGAGCGGTGTTAATGCAAAGAGAGAAGGTTATTGCATATGCATCCAGACAACTTAAGCCTAATGAAGAAAACTATACCACTCATGATCTCGAATTTAGAGCAGTTGTGTTTGCTATTAAAATCTGGAGACACTATCTCTATGGCACAAAGTGTACGGTTTTCACCGATCACAAAAGTCTTCAACATATTCTTAATAAAAAAGAATTGAACATGAGACAACGCCGTTGGTTAGAATTGCTCGCAGATTACGATTGTGAGATTCGTTATCATCCTGGAAAGGCAAATGTTGTAGCAGATGCCTTAAGCCGAAAGGAACGAATCAAACCACTCCGAGTTAGATCATTAGTTATGACCATTCATCCAAACTTACCCTCACAAATTCTTAAAGCTCAAACCGAAGCACTCAAAGAAGAAAACATCAAGGCTGAAAACTTACGAGGAATGGATAAAGCATTTGAAATACGTCCTGATGGAACTCGTTGTATTAAGAACCGAAGCTGGTTACCACTCTTTGGTAATCTAAGAGACTTGATCATGCATGAGTCCCATAAATCAAAATATTCCATTCACCCGGGTTCTGACAAGATGTATCAGGATCTTAAGAAACTCTATTGGTGGCCTAACATGAAGGCAATCATCGCTGAATATGGTTTCACATGTTTTAACATGTTTACAGAGTTAAGGCAGAATGTCAGAAGCCATCCGGCTTACTGGTACAACCAGAGATTCCTATGTGGAAATGGGAAAGAATCACAATGGATTTCATCATAAAACTGCCCAAAACATCAAATGGACATGACACAATCTGGGTCATTGTCGATCGCCTTACCAAATCCGCACACTTCATCCCTACCCGAGAGACAGATAGTATGGAAACCCTTACAAGGTTATACATCAAAGAAATAGTCTCCCGGCATGGAGTGCCAATATCTATCATTTCGGATCGTGACAGTCATTTCACATCCAGATTCTAGCAATCATTACAAAGTGCTTTGGGTACTCAATTAGACATGAGTACGGCATATCATCCTGAAACCGATGGACAAAGTGAAAGGACCATTCAAACACTCGAAGACATGCTTCGAACCTGTGTTATAGATTTTGGAAAAGGATGGGAAAGACACTTACCATTGGTAGAATTCTCCTACAATAACAGTTACCATGCCAGTATCAAGGCAGCACCATTCGAGGCACTTTATGGTCGAAAGTGCAGATCACCTGTTTGCTGGGCCGAAGTTGGAGATGTTCAACTTACAAGACCAGAAATAATCCATGAAACCACTGAAAAGATAGTGCAAATTCGACAACGCTTGCAAGCTGCAAGAGACCGGCAGAGAAGTTATGCCAATATAAGATGAAAGCCTTTAGAATTTCAAGTTGGAGATCATGTTATGTTGAAAGTATCACCTCGTAAAGATGTCATCCAATTCAAAAAATAAGGAAAGCTTAACCCCCGGTACATTGGACCATTCAAAATCCTTAAACGGATTGGCATAATGGCATATAAACTAGAGCTTCCTGAAGAGCTCAGTAATGTTCACAGTACTTTCTACATTTCTAATCTAAAGAAATTCTTATCTAATGAATCCCTTGTCATTCCAATAAAAGAGATTCAACTTGATAATAAACTTAACTTTGCGGAAGAACTAGTAGAGATTATAGATCGAGAAGTCAAGCAACCGAAACAAAGTCGTATTCCTATAATCAAAGTACGATGGAACTCTAAAAGAGGACCAGAATTTACATGGGAACGCAAAGATTAAATTCGTGCCAAATATCCACATCTGTTTTCAAACACCACTCCGACATCCAACTAAATCTCAGGACGAGATTTCTTTTAAGGGAGGGAACTAAAACCACGCCTAAAATATACCATCAATATAATTATCCCAACATTAAATAATGCACTGAGTAATATCCCTCTATTTATATATATACTACCGTTTTATACAGGTGCAATTTATCCAATTATACTCATTAAGCATACGAACCTTGGCATACTCAAAAGTAACAGCTCACGCAACCTCTGCCAATGCCATCTCTATCAATTTACAACATGTAAACATCCTAATATGTCAAGTCTATATCTTAATATCATTTTACCAAGTACATTATCCATTTAACGTACTTTTCAAAATGTTATATCAAAACAAGCATTAAACGTTAACGTTTATATCAAAACCCTAATTATATGTAATGTATACATATAAAATGAATGTACAAGCCTTTAAAGCATGTGTACAAGTATCAATGCACAACATTTGAATATCTTTTCCCTCCTAAATCAAGTTACAACACATTAAAGCTCAATGTATAAGTCAATAATGCAAGAAAGTCAAACTAGGTCATTTTACCTCCTAAATCACTTTGGTTTCTTACCACCACTTTAACACAAGGTACAAGCACTTAATGCATGACTTTTAAACCTTAAACCTAAACCCTAATTCATCCTAAACCCTAAAAACAAAACCCTAAACCCTAATTTCACTTTCAACTAAAAACTAAACCCTAAACCTAAAACTAAGCCCTAAACCTTAATCCTAAGCCCTAATCTCAGTCCTAACACTAATCCTAAACCTTAATCTACCCTTAATCCTAACCCTAATCTACATTTTAAAACCCTAAACCCTAACCCGAAATGAACCAAACCCGACACCCCTTTTTATGTCATTTTTACCTATTTTTAAACCAAGCAACCAACCAAGCACCACTATGACTCACCAAGCAGCCACCCAAGTAGCTTACAAGCACCTCTATTCCTTTCCTTGGCCACCAAGCTTGCTACATCACCTCCTTGTGCTCCTTTCTTTAGCCGTGGCCTCCAAAACCCTCTCCACATCTCCAAACTAGCTTCTAGCCTTGCATACTCACACCATAGCTTTCCTAACATCTTAACACCCTAGATATTTTCATCACATAAACTTGGGCACCAAGGGTCTTTCTCCCCTATAAATACACGAACCAAAGCACCCTTTCAATTCATCCCACACATCTCATCTCATACCCTCAAATGGAATTCTAACCCTTCCATAGCAGCAATAGAAGATCAAGAGAAGTCCCTAAGCTCAGAATAGAAGCCAAGAAGCAAGAAAAATGAAGCCTTGAAGTCGTTACTAGGCGTACGAACCCGAAAACCCCATTTCGACCCATTTTAGCTCAAGTAAGCCTAAGATCTTGTTCCATAAGCTTATATTCTGTATTATAATGTTCATAATACTCTTAATATCATATATGAACTCTTGTTTGAAGCTTTGAATCCTCAAACCCATGTGTTTTTTATTAAAACCCTAAAAACGACCCGTTTTGATTTTCTAGCTAACGAATCCTTTTTCTAAACTTTTGTTACGTTAGAACATCTTATTTTAGCTTATTCTAATAAGCTATAACCTGAAAATATCATTTGGAATCCTAAAATAAGCTTGCATGGCATTTTGGACTTGTTTTTGCAATTTTTCCATGCAAGGGTATATACGTAACTTCTGAATTTATAACTAAAGGGTATGAAAATGTCATTTTACTAAAGTTAAACTATAAGGACCTATTTTTTTCCAAGTTTCCAAAGTTAAAGGTTTAAATATATACCTTTATAAATAAAGGACTAAATTTTGTAAAATTATATGAAACCAAGGGTAAGGGTATTGCCATATTTGAAAACTTAAAAATATAAAATAAAATATTTTAATAGAAATTATAAAAATATATATTAATATTATAAAACTTGATTTTATTAAAACCCGACACATTTAACATAAATTATCATCAACTAACTTTTGAAGAAACTTAAAATCTTATCGTATCACGTTACTAGGGAATTTCATATGAAGGGTTTCATTTGAGTTTTCATTTTGACGAGTTTGCTGGGTTTTACGATTTAAAGTGCCCTGGCACCTAAACAATACTACATGGCCTCTAGATTATGAATAGCCCGAACAGCTATACAAAATTTCCATAATTTAATCCAAATATAACGTAAACATTATGAAGTTTTGGAAACATAAACTAATCACACTAAGAACTGACATATCACCCCAGGTTGCGTGACGAACCGTTACATTCACTATATACATTTTGTCATCAATCAAATTTCCATATACTGTAAGGGTGATTTAATTCATAGCGCTCTCTTTTAAATCTAGCTATTTTTCATAAACTCGTGAGGGATACATGCATACACCTGAATACAAATATTTTCTAAATGTAATGCTATCCTGATAAATTATTGCATTGAGTCAAGTCCCTTTATGCCAAAAGACCCTCACCATCATGGACCATTAATCACTTGCGAGTGAACGTGAATATTATGAATAGGCCTATTGGGATTGAAGAATCCCGTTTGTGTTAGCCGGATAGGTAACCAAACGCACTAATATTAGAAACTCATAGGTATATGGAAAATTACCTACACGGGGCCCATTAATCATTATATATATCAATATAGATAAACATACTATGTTAGTTTGAGTGCCATGGAGCTTAGACTCCGGCAATAATACTATTTGCCATAAATAATGGTACTCATTGGTAAGTTTATTACACTTGGGTGTATAACAAACGTAACCCACTCATATGATGACTGTATTCAACTATTTAATTATAAACCTAAAAATTTTCACTCAACCATTGTGTTGACCTTTTTGGCATGTTTATCTTTGGTAACTGAACATCTTTTGGCACGTAGTGGCACGGACTTGAAGATGGCTAAACTGTTATCATTCAAACTTTATGTTTTCATGTAAATTTTGGGAACCCCTTTGTAAAAACACTGATGAAATTAAAGATTAAATAACTTATCTTTTAAAAACGTCTCTTTCGAGTCGTTTTCTATGATTATGACTGTTGTACTATGAAATAATACCTCAAATCAGCTTCCGCTGCTATATGTCAAAAATAAGGGTGTTATAGTAAACGAACTTCATTTACATGAAATTCATGTTGTCCCAAGTACGCCATGAACTGATAATGTTAGTTGTGTGCAAATCCCGAACCAGTTTGACATCTGTCACAAATTTGCTCCACTCAGGAGGAAGAGTATTCAAAAACTTGGTGTTCACTTGAAATTGTTCCAATTTCACATTGTAGATGTTCATGTCATTGAGTAGCAGTGAGAATCTCAAGTAGAAATCACGTAGTGTTTCCCCCTTCTTATAAGCAAACTTATCGAATTCATCATAAAGCTTACACTCTCTTTCCTGTTTCGTCAGTGAAGTTCCTTGCATGAGAAGTTGAATTCTTTCCCAAAGTTCCTTGGCGATTCGATGATTGCTAACAAGTGCATAGACCTCTGGAGGTAATCCTTGGAGAATGATATTTGTTGCCTTGACATCACAATCAGCTTGAATTGCTTCCGTAGCAGATAACTCAGAATATTTCTTTGGTCTAGTCACTCCATTCTCCTCAATCGTAGGCCAGATGAGTGGACCATTTTCAACGGATTCAAGGATCATTCGTCCATGTTGTCTATTCATCATGTATAGCTCCATTCTGCTTTTCCAAGAATCGTACATATCCTTTTCCAACATAGGTGGATGATTGTCAGCACCCGAAAGAATCGCTTTGTCAGCAAGAGTCGTCATTGAGAAATTTGTATGTTAAAAGATTACTTGTTTGATCGAACGGTGGTAGAAAGAAATTGTGTTTAATTAAGTTGTCTTTTAAGTGTTTTATGTCTTTATACGGGATTTTACAATTCTTGACAAAACCAGGAAAAACAAGTTAATGTTTCACGGGATTTTACAAGTCAAAGAAATAAACCGTATAATTTGGAAACTTGAGTTGTTCGGTTGAGTTGTTCGGTTCAGTTGTTCGGTTTAGTTGTTCGGTTCAGTTGTTCGGTTGACACTAAAAGTTAGTTGTTCGGTTGACACTGAAATTCAGTTGTTCGGTTGAGACTAGTGTCACACCCCGCCAAGGCGGAAACACGAGGCGTAACTTCATGGATATCATCACAACACAATGGTGTCAACAATAGAGAATCACTACATGCATAACTAAATATAAACGACACGATGTGTCATGACAATACCGAAAACAAAGGAACGACATCTTGTATTAATGAAAAGGGGTCTCATCAATACAAAGACAATGTCTTGCAAACCTATTAAAAACCAATAACATTCAAGAATTCATGCAAACAATTATGAAACAAAATCAAATGAGAACTTCCAATGCCAGCCTAATGGTCTCTCTAGCCACTTTTATTAACTTCAACACCTTCATAACGCTCACCTAAAAATGATGCTTAAAACGTCAACACAATGGTTGGTGAGAGTCATAGGTTTACGACACCAATTCAAGATTTAAATCAATTACTGTGATTAATAAAAACAAAACATGGCAGGACAATTAAGCTGACTATTATACATGCTAACATGCATTCGTCTAAACAATCACCATTGGGACGGAACGTGTCCCCCGATCCAAACCACAAAGTTCGTCATATAGTCATGGATAGGAATGTTATCCCCGATCCAAAGACTCTTGGTACCGTATCCACACAATATCATACCCACACGAAGTAGGCGAAAACAACCTACCCACAAAGTGGGCGAAACCAACCTACCCACAAAGTGGGCGAAACCAATAATGGGTAGGAACGTTACCCCCGCTCCAACAACGCATAACATTTAGCACATAACATATAATAGCTACATAAAAGTCCATGCGTCAATTAAACCACATATTCACAGCAATTAAACGTTTCAAACATAATTTTGCATCACTTCCATCCCAAGAAGACATAATAAAATGGGACTATGAAAATCACCTGATGCTCTGCTTACTTGACAAGATCTTGCACGGAATCTAAACATACAAAAACATATGTTACACTCGGTTAGGCTAAATGCCCAAGCTAATGCAACAATCACATGATGGACTTCTAAACCTTACACTAAGTTTATAATCTTTTAAGTACATCTCCCAAATCATTTTCATATCCTATATGACTTTATTTATTAACTTTCACTTTTACAATTTCTGGCTAAATTTTGTAGTCACTTTATGACCACAAATAAAATACCAAAACACCTAATTGATGGTTCTACTTGCATTTCTTAGCTCCCCAATGAGTTGTGAGCTATTTTGATTTTTTATAAAAAATAATAGTAAGTGGAACTATTTTATAAAAATTCATCATTAAAAAGTGCTCAGATTCGGATCTGAACGCACACCAGAAAGTTTGACGTCCTTAAAAATACTTAGAAAATGTTTTTGCGTTAGCCCTTCGAACTGGAGTTAATAGACACCTATGATATGACTCATGATTTTTGGCTAACCCAAATTGGCCTTTTAAGTAGGGGTTTTACTCCCCGAAATCAGACCCAAATCAGACCCGAATTTACTGTTTTAACAACTTTTCTTGCAAAAATTATTTGACTAACTTCCCAACCTCAAAACCTTTCGAGGCCGGACTTTTTAGAAACTAGACTCTCTAAATTTAATTTTAGGCTTAAGAAAATTGATGATTGCTATTTTTATGACCAAGTTATGATTTGTACAAGATGACCTTTAAAAACTGTCAGCTTTTAAATTCCGAATTTACAAACCCTAAAACCCTAATTACACATGCTTAACACCACTAATCATCCCAAAAACAATTTT
>BQNB010212357.1:0-10135 GCA_026074375.1 Tanacetum coccineum
GGATCAAACCTCCACCGCTAGACGCAAGTATTATTCATTACTATCTAAGAGGTCTTTTAAAGGGTTATGGGGTGTAGGAGATAACATAAATGGAAACGGAAACGGATGAAATACATTTGGGGAGTGACTTTTGGGTGAATTCGGGGTGAAAAGGTTAGCTAATTACTTATAAGAATACACGTTGGTCTAGTTGCTAAGCCAAAGACTCGGACAAAATATACAAACTCTACATAACTTTACATCAATCTCTTTCTTTTTCTTTTCTCGACTCTAATATAAACATAGACATAAGCAAATGGCAGCCCGTACATTTTTTTTACTTTTTTATATATTTTTTATTCTTTTCTTTTCTTTTTCTTATTTTTTTTCGTACATTTTTGCCCTGCCATTGCTTAAACATATAATGCATCATGGGGGTTTATAGATACACCCCTACACTTGAACTTTTATATACTCGATTATTTACAATCTAACTAATGATCCGATTTGAGATGGATCAACATAACATAGAGATCATTTGACAAACATATGGGGGTGGTATGTGCTTAATTACACATACCTTTTACCTTTAAAAACGAGCTGAAATAACCAAAAACGGACTTAAAATGTCAAATATATGCTTGTTTTTGGCTAATTTGTATTGGTCAGAAACGAATAAATCCAAGAAAAGACGAAAAACAAAGCCAAAAAACGACAAAACCAACCAGAGACTCTGAAATGGAAAAGACTTGTTAAGACAAAGCCAGAAACTGAAGCCGGAAAGTCCGGAATGGAAAAGACTGTGAAAGACAAAGCCAAATCGAAGCCGAAAAGTCAATCAAGTCAAAAAGTCAACAGAAAAGTCAACTGGTCAAAGTCAAAGTCAGTCCAAGTCAACCCCGAGGCCAAAAGACAAAGAAATACAAGTTTAGGGACTGAATTTGTAAATCCCTAAACTTGTATTTTAAAAGAGAAAAGAGAAAAATGAAGACAAGGACCTAAACTGCCATTTTGGCAAAGTTTAACTCCAAGGACCCAAACTGCCAAGTCCAAAGAGTTGTATATCACAAGGACTAGTGGTGTAATTGGCTATATAACTCTCAGGGGGTTTGTTTGCCAAATTTCCAAAGTCACATAACCACAAGGACCATGCGTGCAAAGAAACATATAACCATTAGGGACTATTTTTGCCAAACTGCCCAAACTTTCCCTGTTATATACCCAAACCACTTTTCCCGCTTGTTTTTCCCTCCCAAACAACTCACGGGTTGTTTAACCCCGTTTTACCCTGTGAACCTTCACCACCACCATGGATATTCATCTCCCCCCTCCTCCACTACCTTTCCCAGCAACAAAAGTGCCAACTTGGCAATCCCACACCTCCCAAGACCTTGTTCGACGGCCAAGATGGATTTTTGGTGAAATTGGAAGGCTAAGATGTGTTTGCTTCTCCCCCTCTCACACAACTAACACAAAGGCTCTCTATAAAAAGCTGTAGAAGACACAAGAACAAGCAGCAAGTTTTAATTTTCAGTTTTGTAATTTTTTCGTAATTTTAAGCATTTTTCTTAAATTTATTAAGCTTTAAGCATTTGTAATCTTGTTCTTTCAGCTTGTACTTCTTCATTTGAGGAATAAAATTCAGTTTCAAAGTTTACTTGTTCTTCATTTCCAATAATAAGCCATTTTTACTTCAATAAGCTCCAATAAGCTCTTTTGAGCTTATTCTTGTTAATAAGCTCAAATTCGGCTGGAAATTTGTTAAAAGTGATTAACTTACTCACTTAAATCCATTCACATCAAAACAACTTCATTTGAGCACATGAAATTCATTTTGGAAGCTAATTGGAGTATTAAGCTCCCAAGAGCTTATTGAGCTTTTAAGCTCAGGTTTAGAGGCTAAGGAGCCATTAGGACAGGTTTCTAGGCCACTCACTCAGAAAGAGTGGCCTTGGTTCTGAGACAACAAAAAAAACCAAGGTTTCATTTCTAAACTTTCATTTAGCTTAATTTTTAGCTTAGGGCATTAGCTTATTTATTTTTAACTCCTGTTCAAATCTTTGCAAACTCATTTTGTTTAGACTTGTTATTTATGTGTTTTAAGTTTTCATTGAAAAGATATGTGCAATCTTGGTTTATAACTTAAAACTGCCAAGTTAGTAGTATAAGCTAGTAGAGAAACTAGCTTATTTTTCTTAATAAGCTAGGATTTTTAGTTTTAAAATAGTTTAAATAGGTCAAAATAAGTAGAAGTGGATAAAAAGTTTTCAAAGTTTTAGCTTAAAAGTAGGTTTTAAACTCCCTTTGGTTTGACAGTTTTGAGATAAAGGGGTGTTTGGCACAAGGCTAAAACGGGTCAAAACAGGTTGTGGTATGGGTTATGGTCATTAAAATAGGTTTAGTCTAGATTAATAAACTCATTTAAGCTGTTTTTAAAAGTTTCTTTGTTGAAAAATTGCTTTTCAAAAGGTTATGAACCTTCTTTGAAACTGTTAGGTTTTTATAAACATCACAAGTGCTTATTTGGTTAAGCACTTGTGAGTTTGAGTTTTAGCATCAAAAAGGTGTGCTTTTTGTGTGTTAAAACTCCTGTCAAAACCTTTGGGTGTTTTGACTTCTTGGGTCAAATTCACACAAGGCTCTTTGTGTCACAGTTTTAATAAATCCAAAACACCTTTTTCACTATCAAAATTAAACAAGTAAAATTGATTTTTAGAAGTTGAAAATTGGTGCACAAGCCCCTTTGCTATCATACTCCATCTGTTTGAGCTTATTTTATTGTTTAGAGCTTATTTGACAGCTTTTAGCAAGCTGTCAAATAAGCTACTAAAGCTAAGCTTAAATCTCCCCTGGTGCAAAGGGGAGAATTTAAGCCCTTTGTTCTCTGTCTTGTTGAGTTCTAAAGCCCAAGTCTTTGGCTTATTTTGAGAGCTTATAAGCTCTAGTATAAGCCCTCAAAGTCTCAGCCCTTGATAAGCTTATTTGGTTGCTTATTTTCAAGCCCAAACCTGCCTTTTGGCTGTTTTTGAATCCCTTAGGCTGTAGGATTGCTTATCTTTTGATTCTAGCTTATTGAGCTTATTCCATAAGCTCAAATTGTGTCCTGGTAGTTTATCTAGGTTAGCTAGTAAGTTGTCAAGCTTATTTCTCTTTTTCATAGTTTATTTGCCCAAGTAACTTAGTAAAATTTTAGCTTTTAGGCTTATTTCATGTTTCTGTCACTTAAGCCCTTTTCCACAGCTTATTAGTTTAGTTTTTCCTTTTCTTTAGGGTTATCTAGTTAGTTTCGAATACCTTTTGCTTATTTTATCCTTAGCTTAACTTAGACGACCAAAGGTGTAAAAGGACTTAAACATTTTTAGCTTTAAAGCTTCTTAAGCGATCTGTCAAAATAAGCCGTATTTTTAAGCTGATTCCTTTGGATAAAAGTTCTAGTTGCTTTCATTAAAGTTGTTAAGAATAAGCTCTTTAACAACTTTCATGTTTTGGTTTAAGCTATTTTCACTTTTTCAATAAAGCAAAATTTAGCTAGTAGCGTAGGTTTGTTTCGGATTTCTCTTAAACTTCAGGGCACCCGTTTTTCATAGTAGTGTAAATTCCCTATACTTTACCCGCATACCCTTTACTTTAGTCTTATTACACTTTTTAACCTAGTGTTTTTTTAAAAAAAAAAAAAGGGGAAGACCCCTTTGGTGGGTTGAGCAAGAATCGAACCTGGACATAAGCGGTAATCCCGTTAATCTCACACACACTTAAACCACTGGCCCTTGGGTCTTTTTCGTTAAAGACTCAAGGGCTTGTTATTTAAAGGGTATTTCGAGCTTATAAGCTATAAGCTGTCCAAGGTTTTTTGGGCTTTATTTGTTTAAAGCGTGTTGTGTATCTTAATTTTCGTAGGACCTTTATCAGATGTAAGTAATTTTTAGAAATTTTTCAGACTTTTTTGTAATCGTTTAATATTTTTTATAATTAATTTAGTTAAAAGTTTATTAATTCATAATAAATACAAAATTATCAATAAAAATATTTTGCTTTTTAGAAAATTTTAATTTTACCATCTAGTTTGTAGGAAAAATATAACATTTTTCGTAGGGTCATTATTATAACTTTTTACTTTTTAAAGCTCGAGTCGGGTACGGGGATTTTGTTTTGACTCGTTTTTGGGTTCAAACGAAATCGTTTTCGGTATAGTCTTTTTCATTTCTGTTCTTTGTTCTAGAGTAGTTTAGAAGCCAAAAATTTCTATCGTAAGGTTTATTTTTAAAGATTTTAGGTTTTCCCCCTTTTGTTCGGATTCGGGCCTTCGTTTTTCTAGTTTAATTTCGTAATTTCTAGGTCTTTTCATTAAGTTTTAGTCGTTTATTATCTAAATTGGACTATTTCAACTTCCCAACTCATCCTTCCTTCAAACTCAAATCTTCGATCGTATCGATTTACCATTCCAGCCTCGTTGGGGATTTACGACCCGGGAAAGCTCTATACTACTTCTCGGTATCATTGATTCTGCTTTTAGGCTATTCTTACTATATATTTTATATTTCATTATATTATATATATTTTAAGGTATAGTTTGAACGGATCAAATGCCTTGACTATCAACAACGTGGCCAAGAAATTACACTTTCAGGAGCCAGAATTCGCACATAGAGAATTTGGCGTACAATCCCTTATTATTAAGCAATCCCAAGATAAGCCTAAGGTGTTCCTCGTATTCCTTATTTTTGCTTGAGTAGATAAAGATATCCTCGATGAATACTATCACGAACTTATCTAAGTACGGTTTGTACACCCGATTCATGAGATCCATGAATTTCCTCTGGTGTGTTGATCAAACCAAATGGCATGACCTGAAACTTGAATTATTCATAACGGGTCCTAAATGCGGTCTTAGAATATCCTTTTCTCGAACTCTAATTAGTGGTCACTAGTCCCTACGTCGATTTTTGAGTAAACGCTAAATCCTTATAGTTGATCGAAAAGATCATCTATACTAGGTAACGGTAATGGTTCTTCACGGTTAGCTTGTTCAATTCTCGGCTGTCAGTGTACATCCTGAAGGATCCATCCTTCTTTTTGACGAACAATATCGAAGTTCCCCAGGGTGAGGAACTCGGTCTTACCAATCCTTTTGAGTATACGACATACTACGCCGGAGACGGTCAACTCTCTTTCTCTCAACACATAACATGCCTCCGAGTCTCAAGTTATCCCGTTCCAACGTACCAATCCTATCAAACAACTCTACTTACTAGCTACTATCAATGCATATCTATCACTCCTATTTCTTCGGATCGTTAAGGTTTCATCGCCTAAAGGTATACGTACAATCTTTTTATCACGAATGATCATGGCATGGTACCTTGTCAGCCAATGATAACGTCGAAACTACCAGGTTCTATGGGTATTAAGTATATCTTGAATAGATGATTCAGAATATTCAGTACACAACCTCACAATCTTAAATGACGTACAATTTCCTATACATTTATGTTGGCTAACTTAACAGAGTACTTAGTGTCTACGGTAGATGGGACGATGTCACTTAAAGGGCTAATCTTAGTGGAGGTGAGACTTCTATCAACTAGGTTTCATGTACTTGCAATAATTCCGTCCTTTGATTCAACTTCAGGTCCATCAAAAGTTTTGTCGATACGAGAATCTCATAATTTACGTGATTCTAACTCACAAAAGGTAAGTATATTAAAGGAAATCTTCTAGTTCTATTGGTTATAATCCAATTAGAGTGATAAGCTTTACGTCTAAGTTTCTAAAATCCATAATTATCGTAGACTACAGGGAGTGTGATCGGTCTCCACATCGAGGCTAAGGGTGTGGTGTCTCTATGTGACAGGGTTACTTAGTTTTGGCGCTTACGAATACAAATACACATGACCGACATGACTCACGAATATGCATGCAAATTATTAATTAAAACACGAGTTTGATATAATCCCGTCGACAATGTAGAGAAAATAAACAAAAATAAAAATGGAAAGTAAGGGTAAATTGACAAAAATTTATGGTGACTACTCCCAGCATAGCATGGTCCTTCCTGAATTATACATAGGTGATCATGCTATGCATAATTTAAGAACTAACGATAATATGCTCATTTCGTCAAACTAGTGTTATGTTTAAAAATCTTATATGGTATAAACGATATAGTTTTTAAGGTAGCAAAACAATTAGTAACAATGAAAATAAGGTAGCTTATATAACGACACAAGATATTTCGTAAAATAACATAAGATAGCTCAAGAGGTGATATCAAAATAGTTTACGAGAAAATCACTTGACGGTTTATAATGTAACAGTAAGGGGGTTCATAATATGGTATCAAATGGTTTACGAGTTGACAACTCAAAAATTTATAAAGTGACAACGTAATAATTTATAGAAGACACAAAGTAGTTCATAAGATGACGACGACATATTTTATAATTTGACAGCGAAATAGTTTTTTTTAAATGACATCGAAATAATTCATGAGGTGACAATGAAACGGTTTGTAAAATGACCGCAAAGTAGTTTATAATAGGGTAGCAAAAGAGTCGACAATTAACCGTAGAATATGTTATAAGATGGAAACAATTTAGTTCATTAAATGATAGTCAGATAAGTTACGAGGTAATAGTGGGATAATTATAAGCGATTGACAAAATGGTTTATATAATGGTATCAAAATAGTTTATAAGGTGTTGGCGAAACGGTTTATAGAATTATGGCAAAAGAGCTTATAAACGATGATGAAATAGGTTAAAAGAATGAAAAATCGATTATTTTGTTAAAAATTAATTGCAAAATAGGTTTAATGAGAATTATAGTAGAATAATTTAGAATAAATGGTAAATAATGGTTTATAGGACGACGTAAGTGATTGAATAAGCTGTTTAGCCCAAAACGATTCGTAACTAATGGAAAGTAGTTTATAACGACAGTATTTCGGTTTATAAACGACGCTAGTGTGGGTCATAACTACAACTCCAAATATGATTATACTATAAAAACGTTTTATAAATAATGGGAAAAAGAGGTTATGAACGACGACAAAATAGGTTAAAAGACAAAGACAAGTTTTAGTCTGTAAGTGACGTGAAAGTATTATGGAGAAAGGCACTAGAACAGTTTAAAAAAATACATACAGTGAAAACAGTTTATGTTAAGAAGTAGTTTATAAGTTCACACAAAATTGGTTTTTAAATAGGATGACAGAAAATGAGTTTTATAGTTAAAATACAACAACGAATGGTTTTATAAGATAATAGCAAAATGGTTTGGAAGGCGCTAGTGGAACGTCTTATATTAATGATAGCAAAATAAGTTTATAGGGTGAGCGACGTAACAGTTTATAAGATGGTAACAAAATTCTTTTATAGAATGGTAGTAAACATGGTTAATAGTTATGTCAGCCAAAATTTTTTCGTTAAGGACTGATGGTAAAATAGTTTATAACTGTCTATAAAATAGTTTAATGAGAGGGGACGCGTGTACTGGTATTCATAAATGGATAGTGAAATGGTTTATAAGGTGTTGAAATAAACAAGAAGCTACCAGCTAAACGGTTTGTAAGTTAGCGGTAATATAACTTATAACTCGACAACTACTAGGTTTATAAGACAACACTAAAATAGTTCATAGAATAACATCCAATTAGTCTATAACAGTAAAGCGGTTTATAAAATAATAGTGAAATAGGTTGTAAGACGGTAATAGATTTGAGGAGTACCTTACATAAATTATTAGAGAATGGAAGTGTATTAACAAAAATCATCATGACACAAAATTGAATAATGGTTTTAAAAACATCCACACAAATCACGAAATTCACAAGGTAGGTACAAGTGAATACTATTTGGTTACGGTTCAAAGTCCTACTTAGGACCAATTAGGTAATATAGGAAATATCGCTTTAAAGGTACCAACATTATCTCTGACACCTTCATGAGTTCTCCGCGAGCTTTTACTTTTTCAACTACGGTTCGCACGGTTCAGATTTGTCAATAACTCTTGTAATATCCTGATTTACCACACTCATAATAGGTATTTCCGTTTCTAATTGCCACTGCGGCTTCTAAGTGTGTTATTTAAACGTGTGTCCTACAATCTCTACTCATATGGCCAACTCCCTTGTAGTTATTTCACTCATCAATGTATGGCCTAGTGTGACGCAAGGGTAAACTATCCTACATAAACCATTTTTGGTTATTTGGCCTAGCTTGTAACTCACACGACCTTTTGTCATTTATTTCGTTGTTGGCATTCCTTACCACTTTGGTTTCCTAACATACATCAGATGAAGCATCCGAATGAAAATCTGATGATGCCTCTGATGACGAATCTGAAGAAGAATGATCGGCAGAATGTCTCACAGCAAGACGATGAGTGGGTAACGGTCCAACCCTCTTCCTCGCAGTCATCATGTGTACCGGCCCATTAAGATGGTAGCGGTACGGTCGACCATGAGGAATAGGCTGTCCAGGTGATAGAATCATAACCCGACGACGAGGTATGATAGGTGATCTCTGGGTAGAAGCGGTAATCTCAGTGAAAGGCGTACCATGGGTAGGTGATGGTGGTGTATCTGGTGTATCACTGTCTGTGGTGTCATCATCCGATGATAAAAATGGTGAGATAGCTGGTAATGGTGGTATATGGTCTGATGATGGATCCTCAGATGGATCAGACTCTGAATCAGATGCAGGTGAGTAATCAGGAGAAGCTGGTGTATAGTCTGGGGATGGTGGTATAGTAGGTGCTATGATAGGTGTCTCTGTGGGTATCACTGGTGTGTCAGTCTGAGTAGCAGGTGGAGTAATCACTGGTGTGGTGTCAGGAATAGTAGTAGGGATAGTACCGAACAAGATCACTCGTCCAGCAGGTGTCCCCACGCTATCCTCAGATGAATCCGAAGAAATCGAGATAACTGAAATAGCCATAACCTGCACAAGCAAAGTTCATATAAATCATCTTTATATCAACCATGCATGATGCAAAAATATGAATGGGTGAATGGGTAACTGGATGAATGCAAAATGAATGAATGAATGAGTCATCGAGCACGTCATAATAGGATGAAATAAGAAACACTTAGAAATATTAGATATACTTAGTATTTAATACATATATATTATTTACGTAGCACTTAGTTATGTATACATACTATGTAAGGTCACGTAAGGCACATAATCACATAGGATCATATACTGGTTATAGTCCAGACCTAGTTTATACTACTTGGTTCTCTATAACCTTAGCTCTTGATACCAAACTGTCACATCCCCAGACGGGGCCTGGATGGAATACGTATCTGGAGGCGTGATTTTATTGAGCATCTTAAGTACAAAGCATAAAGAACGAACTCTAAGGGTACGTTTTGAAAAATAAACACCGTTGCATAGATTGAAAATAATAATAATAAGTTTTACATCGATTAAATTTAAAAGATTCAAAGTTAAAATGCGGAAGCTTAAATATGTTCAACAACGGTATTTAAGGACATAGGTAAATCTCTGGTAACCCGGTACAGGCAAATAGACTTCACATAAGTCAATCAACAGCATCCATGCTAAGCACCTGAGAAAAAACATGCTTAAAACGTCAACATAAAGTTGAGTGAATTCATAGGTTTAGTTCAAACGATGATACAGTGGACCACAAGATATCAAAACGTATGCGACAGTTATAACAGATACAACTTCACATAAAAAGTATTTACGTTGCGCTAAGCTCATGACACCGAAGCTAATTACGTTTATAGCATAGTATATTGCTAGGTTGAAACAAGCCCCCGAGGTAACTGACCAAGACTACCTTTTTAAGTTTCGACATGGTATATATTCGTTTATCGGGAGCCCCGTGGGTAGTGAGCGCTACTCACCTGGATAGGGATAATTAGTCCTAATAGATCTATTTATAACACTCGCGTTCCCTCGACCGGTCCTCCAATCAAGAAATTGATGGTTCATGATAGTGGGGCAGTAGTGGTCTAAACGCTACTTAGGCAAAACGTTAACAGGAAAAATCTCACACAAAGTACTTGTGTCCAGTTTTAAAAGCAAGCAATGTTTCTCATCCCAAGTTATAAAATATTTAGTCAAAACGAGTAAAAGAGTAGGGCTATGAACTCACCTTATACGGGTAGTGGATCAAAAGGAAT
>BQNB010212358.1:0-10135 GCA_026074375.1 Tanacetum coccineum
ACCGTGTCTAAAGTCGTGTTTTACGTGATTTAACATTTTATTAAATGTTTTAAAACTAAATAAAGTTTGACGGAATAAAAATATTTACGAATGTGGCGTGACCCGAGTCTTCGGTCAGCTAAAATAACGAAACAAATAACTTTGTACTAAAAATAAAAGGACTTTAAGGAAGGAGGGACCATTTGTGTTAAAATACCAAACTTATTTCCTATAAAAGGAAGTTATACTTCCTCGTTTTTCTTTTTACCAAAATTTGTTCTCCCTTGTCCTCTCTTGCTACTCCACGACCGGCCACACCCTTACACACACCAAACACATTGATTTTTCGACATGCATTACGATCTGCTTTGAAAATATTAATCCCCTCGTCATTACCTACATATCCCACTAAAGAAAATGCACATGCATTAAGTATTTTGCTACTTTTGGATTCGGACTAGTTTCTATAGATTTTCGAGTATGAGTGGTTATAAAAACAATAGATAATGTGTATTTGGGTTGTGAGAAAATTTCGAAAATATGTTTCGGGTTGTTTTGGGTTTCGGAAAGGAACAAAAGGAAAGGGAAGGAGATGATTTTGATTATCGATCTTGCTTATATAAGCATTTGTAAGTATTTTAAAGTCTATGTTATAATTATTTTTCGTGTAGAATTGATTTTGATTCGTGCATGTGATGAAATCCGAGGGATCTTGCGTTAGACTAGATTAGAAATAATATTTGATGATTTGAAATATTAAGATGTTGCTTATAAGCTATTCTTGATATGTTGTGAATTGATTTTTGGGTCGAAAATGGTTTTTGGCGTGAATTGTAACGCGTAAATCTGAGCAGAAACTTTGGCACGGTTTACGAGGTTCGAGATTTTATAAAAACTGAATTTTGATTAGAAAATATGATAGAGTGTACTTTTATGATCGTTTTGATATAAAGTGGGTATCGTAACTCTTAAAAACGAAGATTTTACGGCCGATTGAAGTTTGAAAAATTTAATAAATTCCCAACAGCTATTAGACTTTTTGGTAAGCTGCGCATAATTTTGAATAGGCGTTTTGAGCACTTTCGAGTCCGTTTTAGCATTCCGGCGAAACACGAAAGTTGTTCGGAATGTCGTTTTACTTTTTGTTAGTTTTAAAATCGTATGATAACGGGTCAAAACTGAAAGTCAAATTTCTGCACTATATTAAAAATATAATAAGTTTCCAACAGAAACTTGCAGGGGCAGTTTCGTTATTTTCCTTCGGGTTTCAGGTCTCGGCTAAAACTAAAAAGTTGTCCGGAACGTCGTTTTGCATAAAATCTCTTTAGAGTCCGAGTCGTGAAAATGTGATCTAGCGGGTCGTTTTAGACGGGTCAGATTTAAGAAAAATGTATATATTTATAAAAGTCAAATAAAGTCAAACATTGACTTTATTATGCCAAAAGGGTCAACATAAGACTTGTTGGGTTTTTATAAAGATGGTAATCACTATTATTATTACGATCATGGTATTTTGGGTTTAACGATTTTAACGAATGAGGACGTTTCTAAGAATTAAAACTTTTATAATTAAATATATATATACATATAAGTATATAAAGAAAAGTATCGTCGAGGGTGTCAAATAAATGGCGAGACGATGATAAATGGTTATAAATGGAAAATAACATATTTTATGGATCGACACGACCAAATGGCCAGACTTTCTAAAAATAGAAAGTTTCCGAAAATAGAAAGTTTTCAATAAAGCGATACAACTTATGTTTGAAAGAAAGATAGTATCTAAAGTATACTAAGTGTTAGGATCTAGGTCGCGCAAGAGCATTTCTCATCACATGTGTATTTTATACGATTTCTATCGTTGCGATGTACGCATCATTCGATCATACTTTATTATATAGTAACCGAGCGACATAATTATAAGTCGCGGTTGAGTTCGTTATCGGCGAGGTTTCGTGATTGATTGATTATTGATCATGGTCTTCGATCAAGGTGAGTTCATAGCCTCGCTTTTGAACTATTATTGAATGTTTTATAAACCCGCGAGGGGGATACATGCATGTTTTGAAAAGTGAACACAAGTTGTTTTTATATGCACTTGTTGTTATTGGTTCGAAAAGTAGAACACAAGTAGTTTTATGCGTACTTGTTGTTGCTTGGCGAAAAATAGAAGGAAGTGTTTTTGAAAATGATAATATGATTTCATTTGTCATTGAGTATTTGGCCTTTTGTTGTTTACTCGTTAACATTTGTGGAGACTTAAAAGATAAAGGTATTGCATTAATTGTTACTTGTCTTCATTAGAATGATTTCCATTAATGTTTAGCTCAGTGTTTCTTTATCATCTCCATCTTTTTGCTTCTTTGCAATTTCTTGTATCAGCTCTGTTCTTGCTGTCTTTTCATTGCCTTCCACCAACTTCTGTTCTAAAGTCTTCAATGTATTTACCCTTTTGAATGCTCTGTCAAACATCTCGTGGATAGGAATAATACTCTTTGTACTTCTAATCAGTGGAGCTTGTATCCTTCATGTTCTTTAGGTAAGTAACTTTATCTTTCCTTATGTTGAGCTTTTGTGAGTGGTTTGCTTTCCTTTTCTCTTTGCTCTTTTAGCTGCAAAGATGCTATTTGTTTTTCTCTAAGAGTTGTTGAAATAAGGTAGAATTTTCTTCATTAGACAACTTTTTGTTCTTGTGATTGCATTTTCTTTCAGTCAATTGATGATATCTGATCAACTTTGCATGTATTTTACCCATGTTTCAATCAAGGCAATATTGGCTTCTTCTCTTTTTTATGCTTTTCTTCTTGTAAGTCTTTTACTTCATCATATTCAGATTGTAAATTTTAAAGCAGCTTCTTCTTCAAGTCTGGATTTGTTCTTTCTTCTTCATAGGCTCACTAGGTTCTTGTCAATATTTCCCTACCTCATTGTTGAGAAGATTTATTGTTGTAGATTTACCCTGCTCTTGTTATAACTACCCATTTTCCTTGGGTTTTGTACTTTTATTTCGATATGTGCTGAGCAAGGTAAATCATCATAGGTTTTAATTGTAGCTGTAATTGTTGTAGCAGCATTATTGTTATTGCAGCATTTTCGTGAGCAGGCATCAATAAGTACAGCTTAGCAGTGTTAACAACTCATCATCCAAATTTTGACATGACGAGGGGTATTGTCTTCATTTGCTATCTATAGCATCATTTCATCTTATTTTGGATGCATCCTTACCCAAACTTATTCTTTTTAAGAGGATTATCCTAGCAGTATATACCTACTTTACTAAATCTCTCTCAGCCTATGAGTTCTTGACCTATCTTTCTTTTCAAGCTTCTTGACCCTCATTTTCAAACTAGCAATCTCATTATGTTGAGTGGTCTTTGTCTTCTCCAAATCAAGAAAAACTCTTGTTGTAAGTGGATACCTAGTTCCATCAATTCATTATGTTTAAGACTTTCCTCATAACCTTCGAAGTGTGTAACTCTTTGCGAGCTGTGAATCAATTGGATGTTTAGATACCTCTCATAACCTATGTTTGAGCAATAGTATCCCCTATGGTTTTTTGGCACCAGGGACCACCACCTGAATTAGTTCCTAGGGAACTAAATTCATTAGGTGTTGCCTTGGATTGGGTCTTATTGATGTTACCACTATCCTGCTCGACTTCTAAGCTAGAAGCAGTAGTGGGTAGCCTAACCAAATGTAACCCAATCCTTATGAGACAGCCTCAATGTAAATTTTTTAGTAGGATCACATAGACTGAAGGTATTGAGGTCCTTTCTTTTAGGCTTCACTAGGTTGTTGTTTCTTTTGTGGTTGGTTGATAGTTGTATATGGGTGGGTGTGTATTGGGATTCAGTTGAAATTGAGGAAACTTCACCCAAATGTGATGGGTTTTGTTACCACCATTGTATGTAACAAAGGTGTTTACTTACCAGAAAACACCTTTGCCCACTTATTATATTTCCCCACTAAAATTTTTTAGTGTGAGTTGGTGCAATTAAATTCTCTTATGTAGTTGACTGCTTATTAAATTGTTTTGTCAAAAGATACTTGTCAACACCTTGGATTCATTAAAAAATTTTATGTAATTGGCTGTTGTAATCACAAAACTACCTATTACATGCCTTATGTGAAGCAAGAAGACTTTGATGTTTGTAATAAACGAGGGTTTTATACCCGTGCTTCGCGGGGGGGGGGGGGGGCTTGGGTTCGAATTGGAGTTAGTTAAACGTCAAGTGTGGTTGTCTTTTTTGTTCAACAAAATTATTAAAAGATAGGGTTTTCCTAGACTCAATTAAAGGTACATTTAAGAAATGAAGCCCATCTATCAAATAAAAAAGTTGCATTTTCATTAAATTGAACACATGACCATACGTTTGGAAACTCAACACTTTACCACAAATCCAAATGATGTTTTGTTAATGTTTGTTTGATTTTTCATACTTATTAGCAGCCCAAACTCTTTTATGGTTTGTACCACAGCCATAATAAACTTAGTTGTGAAACTACAACCCACCTGATATGTACCCCATGACCTATAGAAGCTACAACTTCATCTGAACCACAAAGAAACCAGCCACAAACTAATTAAAATCCTATGACCCGATACAAACTACTACCTATGTTAGTTATTTACACAAATATACGTTTTTTTACATGGTCTATAACTAATCTTATATTAGAACCATACATGTAAATCAGAAACTATTTGATACCTAAAATGCATACAGTACAACCATTTTGACAGCAAAGCAAACGACCCATTTTGCCAAAAAAAATAGGAAACCAAACACCCATTTTAACAGCAAACAAAACAGCCTTTTGTTGACGAAAAAAACGGCAGCCAAAGAATCCTTTTTTGGCTGAAAAACGGCAGCAACCAAGCACTTATTCTGCCTACATAAGCATGAATACTAGAGCCATGACCATTGCTTCTTAAACTTAAAAGGTCTACCTCTCAGCCAAGTCTTTTCACCAACCCCCTTGAACCACAACCCCTGAACCACATCCTCTGAACCATGCCTCCTGAACCATAACCAAGCACACACACAACGGGTAGGTGCATAAGTGCATTAATAGCAAACAATGCTTTACAAAGTGTTAGTTGGATTTAGGAGATGTGCAAAGCCGATATAATACAATCTCTTTAGTATGTCCAACACGTGGGATATTATTTCTGATGCTATTTGACACATCAACGTTTCTCAAACAGGATAAGTAATTTGTTGTAGAAAATGATAATAGATCAAGTTGGTTGAATTTATAAACAATATACGACTGTAATATAATTGTTTCTGCAAGCATTCAATGCATTTGTGTGGGTCAAACAAAAAACCCAATCCAACCCGTTTTGACTTGTGCGGCCTGCCATTTTTTTCCACCTCTACCTGAACCTCAACTGTCTAATAAGATTTCATAAATGGCCTTTTTTTTAATATACTATGTCATCACTGTGTGGATGCTAACATGAACAGGGGCATTTGAACACCTACAGATTCTGTGACAACGTGTGGACGTTCAATCTCCAGGATGCTCTCGTCTGTTGGAATATGTCCATAGTAAATAAATATATGTCCGAATTATTTATTCGAGCCTAAGGGGACGTACACGTTAATACGTAAACAATGTTTAAATAGTGTTTTAGTAAACGACCGTTAAAAGTAATAAACGATAAACATTGGTAATTAAAAGTTAAAGGACTAATGTGAAAATTAGGAAAAAGGAAAGAGAGGGTTTCCTCTCTCTTTCCCTTGGGCCGGCCGAACCCCAACCCACAAGGGTTTGGGATTGTTTTCTTTCCCTACAAGATTCATAGCACTATATAAGAAGGTCTTGAGGTTCATTATATAATATGTGTTTTGTGATAAGATCCCTAAATCTTCCTCTCTCCTAGTTACTATTCGGCCAAACCAACACCCTTTAGGGTTTGGTTTTCTCCTTTTTCCAATTGTATTACTCTATCACTTTGGTGTTAGCTCGCGTGTTGATTAGATTCAAGAGTTGCAGTGTTTGTTTACTTAAACACTATTAGTACTAGCATACTTCATTGTTTGCTAAGAACGTATTGTGTGTGGAAGCTTAGAGAGATCTTACTTTAGATCTTGGAGGTTTTGCGCGTAGTATTTATACGCACGCGTATATAGAAGGCGGTGTTAACGGTGTATCATTTCGTGCTAAAAGGTAAACTTCTTCTATCTTGTTAATTAATGTATTCTACATGAGATCTTTAATTCCGCTGCGTACTCGTATTTATAAATTGGTTAATTAGATCTTAAAACCCAACAGTGGCATCACGAGCCATCGTGTAGAATCTTTAATTACAATAAATAAAATTGGACAAATTAGTGTTTCGTGATTAATTTTAATGCCCCGTTGGGCGTTTTATGTTAAAAAGATTTGATCTTGAAGGTTAATAAAATTAATTAGACGAGATCTAGGTTGTATGCAATTTTATATAAAACTTGATGTATTAATTGTTAATTGTTACAGAAAGATCCATGATAAAATCAGGCAAATTTATCATGGATTGATATTAGATATTGAAATCTTGTTAATTTGTTAAAAAGATTTGATTTAATTATGATTAAGATTCACATAACTTTAAATATTTTCTTAATTAGTAAGATCTATGATGCAAGAATTCGGGAAGACCCTTATTATTGAATCAATGGGGCCTAAAATAGTTAAAAGGTTTTATGTGCTATGTGGTATTTATTTATATAAGGCTTACGTAATCGAGTATATCGATGTATATGGCCGGAGTTTATAGGACGAAGGAGCCTTATATGAATATATGCATGTTTTAATTATTAGATAATTATGATCATATTTAATGTTTGCATGTCTTAATTGTTAAGTGTGTTTAAATAAATGTTATTTAGTTTAGTTGATGTTTATTTGTTTTAAGTTTTTGACTTGTGAGAAAATAAAAGGGTTTTTCTGAAAACAAAAATAAACATGGCTAATGATTATCGAAATAAGGTTTATTATGAACTATCTAATGCAAAAAGTCAAAAGTGGATTCGGCTTACATCCGATATAAAATCTTCCATGACTAGACTAGCAATTTATAGTCCATATTGTGCTTCCAAAATTAAAGTTTTTGTTTGATTAAAACTAGACGCTATGGACTCATGGGAAGTACGGCTTATCCACTAGAACAAACTATAAGAGAAGTTTAAGGCGGAGTGGTCAACATTCCTAAAGAATTCGGGTTTTTTATACGCTTCGCGCTGACCTGATTCTCCGCTTCTTTGCGCATTCGATTGGAGTTACCGTGAACCATGGTATGTCACTACAGTGTTATTTGTTTTAAAAAGGCATAACTCTCTTAATTTTGGAACCGTTGAATCGTCAATTTTAAGTATCACAATTTAATGTATAAGATAGATGCTAATAAGTGTACCGTAATAATAACTAAATTGAGTAAAGTTTTTATTTAAAACTTAATGTACGAAGTTGTATGAATGCTTTTAGTACATATTTGTCCGTCAAATAAATACCCTTTTCAATAAAGGTTTTTGCCATCCAATTTATAAAAAAAACACTTGTAGATTGCTCTTTGCCCTATACGTGAGGGACCGTGTGTAGTATTTGCAATCAAGGTAATTATTCGATTTTTTGTGAGACGGTGAGTTTTACATTATTACTGTTTTAATATTTGGAGACTTAGCGTTGTGGTGGTTAGACCCCCCCCCCCCCCCCACCCCCAACCCCCCCCCCCCACCCCCCCCCCCCGTCCCCCCCCCCCCCCCCCCCCCCCCCCCCCCATGTTAACACGCGGCCATAGATTGGGATGAATCGTGATTATAGATTATTATTGTAATAAGTAAGTTAATATAGTTTTAGGAATGAAAAAGTTATGGAATTATCAATTATTGATTTACCTTTTGAATCACCCTCACTAGCAGATCAACTGATGTGGTGGGGTATGTCAAGTTAGGTTCTAACCTTAGAAAATTAATGTTTACTTTCAATAAACAAGGGTAATTAATTTTCTTCAAGGAGTATTATCTAAAATACTAATTCTTAAACTTTTTATGTTTTCAAATGGAATTACCTGCTTAAAACATAAACCATTCAGCTTTCAGGTCGATGTTTGATAAAGAAAAACTTTCTGGTAATAACTTCAATGACTGGTTCGCTCGACTTAAGTTAGTCTTGATAGTCAAGAAGAAAATGTATGTCATTGAACAACCTTTACCTCCTCCTCCCGAGCCTGTTTCTGAACCAAATGTTGTGGCAGAATGGACAGCTCTATATGATGCTCATACTGAGATTGCTTGTCTTATGCTTGGAAGTATGACTTCAGAATTACATAGGCAATTTGAATTATACTATCCGTATGATATGATTCAGGAGCTTCGATCGATGTTTGAAAAACAAGTTGGAGTGGAGAAATTTGATTTAATTCAATCTTTCCATGCTTGCAAACAAGAGGAGGGTAAACCAGTTGCTGACTATGTCTTTAAAATGAAAGGATATGTGGAGAAACTGGAACGTCTCAGTTATGTGTTACCATAAGATGTCACAGTAGGCTTAATCCTCAACGGCCTTACTAAAGACTTTGTGGGATTTGTAAGAAATTACAATATGCATAACATGGGGAAGACAATTGGTGAAATTCATGCTATGCTCATTGAGTATGAAAAATATTTACCTAAAAAGGCTGAAACACCACAAGTAATGATGATTAAAGGTGGTAAAATCCAGAAAGCAAATAAGAAATCGCTTAAAGCTAAAGGTAAGGGTAAAGCTAATGGCAAGGGAAAGGATAAACACAGTTATATCTTCAAGCCTAAAAACCCTAAACCTACTGCTAAAGAGAACCCAGCTAAGGATGACACCTGCCACCACTGCAAGGAGGTGGGTCATTAGAAGAGGAATTGTCCTGTATTTCTTGCTGAGTTGTTGAAGAAAAAGAAGCAAGTTGGCACTGCCAGTTCTTCAAGTATCTTCACAATAGAATTATTTGCTTTCCCTAATAAATCCTGGGTGTATGACACTGGTTGTGGTACTCACGTTTGTATTACAAAACAGGGGTTTAGAGAAGCAAGGAAGCTGAAACAAGGAGCACTCTATTTGTACGTGGGCAATGGTGTTCGTGTACAAGTAGAAGCTATTGGAAGTTTTGACTTAGTTTTGCCTAATGGCCTAGTGATTTGTTTAGACAATTGTCATTATGCACCTTCTATAACTAGAGGTGTTGTTTCAGTTCACCGTTTGGTAGAAAATGGATTTGTCCAGTGTTTTACGGATTTTGGAATTTCAGTTTCTAAGAACAATGTTCATTATTTTAATGCTATTCCCAGTAATGGTATTTATGAAATTGATATGCATGATCTTGTACCAAATAATAATTCTATTTATAATGTTAGCACTAAAAGAGCCAAACGTAATTTGGACTCTACTTATCTGTGGCACTGCCGTCTTGCTCATATAAGCAAGAAACGTATTGAAAAGCTGCAACAAGAAGGGCTTTTAAGATCAACAGATGATGAGTCATTTGATCAATGCATATCTTGTTTATCGGGCAAGATGACAAGGAAATCGTTTCCACATCGTCCCGAAAGGGCGACTGATCTTCTTGGAATAATACATACTGATGTGTGTGGTCCACTTAGACATGTGTCAAGACAAGGTGCTAGCTACTTCATTACATTCACGGATGATTATAGTCGTTATGGTTATGTTTATCTTCTTAAACATAAACATGAAGTCTTTGAAACATTCAAGGTGTTTAAGAATGAAGTGGAAAATCAACTCGGAAAGACAATCAAGGCTCTTCGATTAGATCGAGGTGGCGAATACATAAGCCAAGAGTTTAAAGATTATCTTAAAGATTGTGGAATTGTCCAGCAGCTTACTCCTCCATATACACCACAACACAATGGGGTGTCTGAAAGGAGGAATCGTACTTTGTTAAACATAGTTCGATCTATGATGAATCTTGTTAAACATAGTTTGATCTATGATGAATCTTACAACTCTGCCGTTATCCTTTTGGGATTATGCTCTAGAGTCTGCAACACGCATTCTTAATATGGTTCCAACCAAGAAGGTTGATAAGACTTCATATGAATTATGGTATGGAAAAGTTCCAAACTTGTCTTATTTAAAGGTTTGGGGATGTGAGGCGCTTGTGAAGCGGGATACGCCT
>BQNB010212359.1:0-10135 GCA_026074375.1 Tanacetum coccineum
GATGATGACAAAATATAAACTCATTTTTTATAAAATTAAAAGTTACAAAATTATTAAAGAGTTTTGTTCCATTTCTCCCTTTTTTTGTCGAATTCAAAAAGGATGACTGTCGAGTAGTTATAGGAAGAAAGAAATCAACGATATCAAGACTCCCCCTTGATGTATGCTCCCCCTTGTTTGGGGCACCAATGGATCGATTTTATGAAAATTGTTTGCTACAAAACAAAGTTAGAGATACAAGTACAAGACATATATCTTTTTAGCATCACATTAGATTTAAGTCACCCAAAAGGAAGTTTCATTGAATCAATTAAGAAACTCATATAATAGCAAATGAAACTAATACATTCATTTAACATAAAGTAAAACCAGAGCTAATACGCGCTAAGACAAATTCATACAATATTTGTATGAATCATTACAATAGAAAGTAGATAATCATAAAGACATAATAAGACATAGATCTACACTAGTTGATTCTTAAAGAGTAGAAGATGCCATAATCAAAAGATGGGTTGTTTATTATTTGGTGAATTTGAGTTTTCTAGATTGCTCAATTATGGTGAGGAGGTTGTTATTGTGAATGAAAATTGAGTGAAAGGACAAATGATGAGGGATTTGATATGATTAATGTCATCTTTTAATGTATAAAATAGATTTTGGGTAATCAAGCAACAATGACAAAATTCTGAATGAAAGTTGACTTGATCTAAAGAAGGGGGAGGGATATATGGTGATGTAGGAGGTGAAAGATGTGTGGCTTCAATTGCTTGTTAGAGATTTATGTTAAGCAAATTTGATAGGTGATGAATTTTATTTAGGTTTTGAGGTGAGTTTTGTAAAGGTGAAGAGTATGAGAGAGAGTTATTTGAGATAGGAGGGGTGGGAGTAGTCCTAGTTGGTAGAAGAGAAGGTGGTGAGGGAGGAAGACCATGAATTTGTCTCTAATGTTTAAGAATGACCCTTTGGTATTTTCGTGAGTAGTCACGAGAGGATTTACTAGAGGATGACATTGAGAATTTAAAGAGAAGTGAATGATTTAGAAGTGAAGATGTGATTGAGATGAAGAAGAATGATGTTCATATATAGAGAAATTTTGGGAAAGGCATGATATTGGACAATGAAGATTCTAAGAGGTGTTTTGTTTAGAAAGGAAAGAATGACTGGACCTATGGAGAGTAGGGTCAAAGTTGCAAAAAAAGAGAAGACAGAAAAATTTCATGGTTCCCCTGATAACGGTCCCGCAAACCTCAGGCGGTCCCATATATATTAGGGGGCCGCCCTTGATTTTTTGGGGGCCGTTCTCTAGAGGCTTACGAATTTTTTCAAAAGTTAATCGTTTATCAGAATAACCTAAATGGGTTGGAAGGATGATTGCGGCATTTCTATTTCTTCAAGAATCATATAATCTAGCTAAGAGAAGAAAAGCTCATGCAATGGGGCCAAGTAAAAGCATAGAAATGACATAAATATCCATAAAATGTCATATAGCAAGCATGAAATGATAGTGACAAAGACAAGTTATATACATACTAGAATAAGTGAGATAGATGTTATTACACAGTAATAATAATAGTACGTATGTCTAGCAATAATACTTAATAGAAATATCTTAAATGGAATTCGAGTCATTGCTTGAAACTTCTTCAGATGATATGGAGATAATTGCTTAAAGATGAGTGGGATGTATCCAAGGTTTCATGGATGACCAATATGATATATATTTTAATTTTATAGATGAGGATTAGTTTTGATGAGGTGATCATATAGACGATTTAGAATCATTCCATATGGCATTAGAGAGTTTGGTTGATTTTTAATCCTTTCAACTCGTTTGGTTAAGAAGTAAGCAAAGTTAAAGGAAGTACAAGTTTAAATGCAATACATCATGTGACATGATGATGCAGGAAGAAAGTTTGAGTTATTTTGAGTGCCAAAGGCATTATCTTGAATGATTTCATTCCAAGATCTCATGTCATGACAAAGTTCTTCTTTGAGAATTTTGTTTCGGAATATGGTTTGTCTAGTTGTTGTGATTGATTAAATAATTTTATTTGGTGTTGGAGTGTGTGTTTAGTAAGGTGTGTTTGATTCCTAATTGATTCTTAATGAGTCGAGAGATGAATCTTTAGAATAAGAACATTCTCCTTCAAATGGAATGAAGAGAATTGAGGCAAATGACTCGAGTGAGAGTTTAAACGTTCTTTTTAACAGTGTTGCAAAACAAGGTCTACAAGGCCGATTAATCACCGATTAGATGCTACAAGGCCACCAACCTTGCCGATTAATGTAACAGGGTCAAACAAATAGGTCACTGTGGTTAACGGCGATCAACGGTGGTCAAACTTGCCGAAAACCTTCTAATCTTGCCGGAAGTACCTAAATCTCACCGTAAACTTGTTTTGATCAGTTATATTAACTGTTTAAATCTATTACAAGTTGTGTTTTAGAAAAAAACTTGCCAACAATATCTAAAACTCAACGGAAATACACAAAACTTGCCGGAAATACCTAAATTTTGCCAAAAATGCCAATCCGATTAATCGCCGATTAATCCCGCCTTGACCAATTTCAAGCTACAAGGTGGTCGACCGTTCCGGGCTAACGAATCCATGATTTTGCATAAAACTCTTGAGGGGTAATAAACGATGAAAAAAACGTTTTAGTAAAACGTAAAAGATCGAGATTATTGGAATTTTGTGCGAAAAATTGCGAAAGTTTGAAAGTGTTTGAAATAAAGGTTAAAAACCTTGGAAAACGTTGTATGAACGTACAGGTCATGTCGAAATTTCATAAAAAGTTTATACTAAGAAATTTTACCTAAAAACATGATTTTTTGATTTTAAATAATAAAATATTATTTAATTATTTTATGTATTTAATAAATTCACTAAAAAGAAGAAATATATAATATTTCTCGAAACTTCCTAATATGTTTTATTATGGGTAAAACGTTTCATTTTCAAAACCATATTATGATTAATTTACGTGATTAAGAGTTACCCGAATTGACTTATCGAATATATTTATAATTATTTATTATAAATATTTACTTATATTACTTATCTATTTTCTTTAGATAGTATAAGTATGTATTATTGAGCGATGAGATTGATATGATTGTTAGGATATGTCGTCAACCATCACACCACTAAATTGTTACGGGTAATTGTACAATGCGTCTAAACTCTATGCATCAAACATGAAAAATGTTTTGGAAATGAATGGTTAAAATGGGATATTAACTAGACTAGGTCGTGTGCGGACGTCGTTGCATTTGCCTGTGTGATTGAGATTTGATTGCTAAAGACTTGCTTGAGGTGAGTTCTCGTAGCCTCATTTTTCTACTATTTTTTCCGTTGGGGGAAAATAACTCAAATTTGTTTAAATTGTTTTGAATGAACTGTGCGAGATGTGGTTTTGTTTTAGGACAAGATATGTGCTTATGACTTGTATGTGAATATTATGTGTTGTATGATTGTTTGGATCGGAGGGGTACGCCTATCCCAGTATTTGTATGATTGTTTGGATTGGATAGGTACGCCTACCCAGTATTTGTGTAGTTATTAGAGCGGATGGGTACGCCTACCCTGGTATGTGTGAGGTCTTTCCCAAATTTAGTGCTACACAGCTGTAGGACTCTTAAGGTAACGTAAGGTGACATAAATGGTGATTGACAAGCGGGATTGCTAGTTTTGTGGTTACATGACTATGGGATGCTATGTCATAGGGTTTATTTACATTTATATTCACTGTCACATTGCACTATTGGTCCACTGTATGAAAAACTTGGCGACAACTTTTGTTAAAGGTCAAACCTGACAGAGCTCACTCCCAAACATTATTGTTGACATTTTCCGAGTATAATTTTCATATGAGTAAAGAGGAATAAGATGTGTGATTTATGATAGCAGAACGTAGAAGCATCCCGATGTGGATTTCATGTGAAGTCTTGCTTGTTTTATTTTATCGGTTTGTTAATTAGTTGGAAGATTTGGTTAAGTTGATTTGGGGAACCCACCTATGTGGGCTATTGGATTGGTAATGGGTTTAGGATAGATGTGATTTGGAACAACACTACGAGGTTTGTTTGGGAGGTTTGATGGTCTTCATAACACTTGAAGATTTAATGATTATAAGTTTTCTTCTTTATTGTATCTTGAGTTATGAATTTGATCATTATGATGCATTCCCCGAGTTTTCTTCTGCCATTGTCGGGTGTGACATACACTGCCCGTGAAAGTGTTGTTTTAGGTAAAGTCAGAAAAATACAAATTTAAAACTTGAAAGCATAAATTACACCTACACGATGACACAATCAAGGCTATTTGAAGTGACCACTGATGGAGTAAACCCGATATAGCAAACTTGAAACTAAAGTAGAATTCCTTTTTTTTGTGACTAGATTGCATTAATGTTGGAAGAACGATGTAGAGAAATTGTGCTCCATCCAAATCTCTAAGTACTCAATACCCCACCAAAGTATGAGACTTTCATCACCTCTTGCAATTATCCACATCGTATTCTACGTGTGACACTGAGTACTATAATGTAACTCCTTTAAGTGATAGTTATCCAGGACTTCAACCAACCACTCTGACTGCTAGTAACTAGATAATCCAAGTCTTCGTTCTAAATCTAGCCCGAGCAGTTATCAATTAAAGTCATGCATAATCTAACCCAACCCCACTTCAAGATAAAATACGAACACGCCTTCGTGAAATCCAACTTCAATCTCAAATAAGTGATACCTCATCGACTCTGTAGTCACATAGAAAATTATTACCAAATCTAGCCATTAAAATTTACGTTCCAATGATTCTTTATAAAAACTGATCCCGGTCTCGTCACTTAAAAATTTTCACTTTGTCATCTCGAACCTCAAAAACAACCATCACCAACTAATAACAAAAATTATAGCCCAAAATAAACATTTAACACAAATTTTCGTACCCATTGTACCAACCCAACATCTATTATACTCGGCCTATTCAAATATGCAAACAAATCAGACCATTTTAAAAATCGATATACCCATATGCTCGGCCCAAGACTGATTTACAACCGGCATATGTATGGGCCAACCAAAGCACATTAGCCCTAATATTAGGGAGTATAAGTATGCACAATCCTTAATATCACTCATTTGCAAACCCTAACCACTATTTCAAACGCCTCTATATGTTCGTCTGTCTCACAAGCTGATCAAAACTCAACACATTCTATACCGATATAACTCCAACCATACCATATATTCCAACCATATAACTCCTAAATTGCAACAATCTTCTTCATCTATAACCGAAGAACAAAGCAAACACATATTCCCTTTATTATATACTACCCACAAAGACCCAGTAACGACAATAATCATTCTTGGGTTTTCTTCTTTATCTTCGAATAATACAACAACGAGAAGGTCTCGGCTTCCAGATCTTATACAAAGGTCTCGGGTAGGTTTTGTTTCTTTGGTATTTGTGTCAATCGAAACAAAGATGATTATAACATAATTGTTATTAATCAATCTTTATTTTCGTATATAGAAGAGGTGTTTATCACGTCACAGATCTATGATGATACTTTTCCTGTGTTTAGATCAAAAAAATCTTGATGATTTGTGTACAACACGAACAAAAGACTGATAACAATTTAATTTTCAACGAGTCAATTTAGGTTGGTGTTTGAGAGAGAGTTTGTCAAAGATGAGGTTTGGGATTAGGTAATAAAGATTTGATGATGAGCACTTGTTGTTGGTGTGTTGTAGTTAAGGTTTAATACAGATCATTCCTTTTAGTTGTCCTTTCTTTGGTCTGACTCGGTTTTTAATATTTTTTTATGAGGGTTTCGACTTGGTCAGGGTAAATTTCTGCGGAGATCTCATGGCTATTTCGCGGGTACCAACTTTATGTTTTCCGTAGAAACATATTCGCCTGAGACATAATTTCGCCTGAAACATATTTCCGCTGAAATCCTGGTAATTTCGCTGGAAATAACCCTGTGTATTTCGCTGCCATATTTTGATGAAATGGAAAATGCAGATATTTCGTTGTCTTCATATCTTCAAATAAGCCTAGAAAATTCAAAAATAAACAGTTTTACCGATGAACCTATTTCCCCTTTTTAAACTTGCGTGACAACTAAGCTGGAATGATAAGCTTGAACAGTTTTACCCAGAAGTACTATCCAAGAACATAATAGACAAACATATTTTGAGACAATAAAAGATATGACTTTTGATCATAAAAATATTACAGATCTAAAGATTCACACATCTAGACCAGAAAAATATCTATTATTGTTTTGGACTGTTATGGACATAAAAATAACAAATTTTTGACAAGAACAGTGATAAAAATGCAGTTTTAAGAGACAAGATCACAATAAAAACATACCGACCCAAGACTAAACCTGGCTTTGATACCAAATGTTAGATCTAAAGAATCATTGATCCTGGGGTCGGGGAGACTCAAACCATAAGATAGCCATTTCTAGTGAGAGAGAGTAGTGAGAGAAAGAAATATGTAAAATAATATGGAATGTGAAAATGTTATAAGAGTCTCAACCTCTCCATGGAAGCCATGGAGGGATATATATACCACCACACGTTACACAAGTATAATAATATCTATTCTATTCCCTGATCAACGCGAATGGTGGTATGGTAAACTATGATAATTCCATAAATGTCGTCACATAAATGAAATCCAAACAAAGGTCGTTGAATAACAGAGAATTATTTAAAACAATTATATTGTTATTCGTATTCGCTACACCAAAAAAACATGCCAAATCCACAAATCGTGACTAGCAACAACTTTGAGCATTATTGTTGAATATTTTATCACCTCTTCCAAATTGGTCGTGCCATGATTTTTAACATTTTGTCATTTCCCAATGCATACAATCAATGCTTCCACACATTCACGAAAAATCATGAACCGTGTTATGTGCAACATATAAATTTTGGATGTCGCTAAAGCCCAGTTTTCGTAAAAATTCGTGTATGTACAAATTAACAATGCACATATTAAAATTATTAAAACAAACGCCTGCGGTATATTCACGTATTTGTAAATATTCGTCAAATGTATCAGGTGTTGTGTCGTATGCCAATTGACGTATGACGGAAGTGCATTTCATAATAACACTTAAACTCATTAGACCCGCACAATTAGGATGGACTTTAAAAAAGTGCTCGGGAAGAGGATCAACATTATAAGAAGATATACATTTGACTATTTCTAAAAATAGTTTTTGGCTCATACGATAGTGGATTCAAAACTTGTATTCCAGATATTTTGTATGCTCACCAAAATAGCCACGCATCAAACGTGCTTCCGCATCGTCGTACTCCCGGTATATAGGATTTCGTGTCCTTTAACTTTGAATTTCTTGTTGCATCATCTCGTGCATCTTGATAGCTTTCGTTATATACCACAAGTCGGTTTCGTCATCGTCATCGAAAATGTTTTCGTACTCATCATTGGCATTCAGATTCATATTTGTAGTTTCCGGGGAAATGAAAGTGAAAGGTTTTGTTGCGTGTTTAAAATTGTATGTATTGATTGTTGTTTCTGTGTTAAAATTGTTTGTGTGTTTAAAAAAAAGAAGATAACCGTAGTATTTGCAACGGTCGAAAATTTTGAAATTGGCCAAACTAACGCTCCATTGGTAAAGCAACGAGCCCCAACCAACGAGCTGCACTAGCGAAGGCTTAACGTGGGTCCACGGTCAAACCAAACGAGCCATCATTCGTGGGCTGCACCACCCAGTGCACCTAAGACCGTAGTGTTATATCAATTTTGTTGGTAGTTGTCGGCGGATCCACCTCGACCACCATCACACCGCAAGTTTCAGCTGTTGTTGGTCGGATTTGGTAAAGAGAGAAAAAGAGTGTGTATTGTTTATTGTGTTTGTGATTGTGAGAAAAAGTAGATAAAGGTGTATTGTGTGTTTGTGATTGTGATTGTGAGAAAAAAGAGAGGTAGGGGTTAGGTGGTGGTGGGAGTTGCGATGGGGATTAGGTGGCGACGGTGAGCCGTGGTTGGGGGTTTGGTGGCGGTGATGTATGTGAACCTGGTGGTTCAATCCCTAACCTTACATCTGCAGAAAGTTTTATGGAGTCTTATATACGGGGACCACCCTAGTGAAACGAATCAAGAAGATATCCTGTTGATTGATATCCTGTTGATTGAGTTTAATCGGTTGAGTTTATAAATCTGTGCTAAAAATTACATTCTATATACATTTGTTTTCTGCGATTAAATGCTTTAAATATATGGATGCTTATGGGTTTTCTGCAACTAGATCAGTAATGAATGAATGGTGTTAATGTTGTGTAAAAGTATATTTTAGGCTCATCACATGAAATTAAATACTTTTGCAACATTGAATCATGTGTTTCCTTATTTTGTAACTTTTGTACATGTTTTTCAATAGACATGTCAAGTCATAGCGCAAAAAAAGTGTTTCTGTACTTGTGAAACACTGAAACCTATACGGAGATGCCGGTGGTTTGCCGGAGATGATGGTGGCTCGCCGGAGATGAGTCTAGAATAAAAATGGAAGTGTTAAGTAACTATTATATAATAAAAAAAAGTACTGTATTTTTTTATTTTTTTAGTTTAATAGAAAAAAGAGAATGAGTTTGTTGGACCCATCTGAGTTTTTTTAATATAATATCATGAAAAGACAAAAATACCCTCTTATTTAACAGTCAAACAAGCCAAATTGACGGAGTTAACGGAATTGGACCAAAAGTGGAACGAAACTATAGTTTCAGACCAAAAGCCAAACGTAGTTAGTAATTAATGACCAATAGAGAATGAAATCTTCTACAAACCACAAATACCAAAAAACGAACTTAACTCAATAAACAAAATAACGCCTTAAAACTTTATATAAAACACGTCTAGACTTTATAATGTAAACATACTAACAAACGCAAACAATACTCTACTTTCAGACAAAATTTAACATTATTAATCACATTCTCAAATCTACACCGAAAAGACTTTTTATGTGGATTTTTTCATTATATCTGCATAAATCATTTTTGTCAATCAAATAAAAAACACTCAAAGCACATACATTATCGTAAAATAAAGAAAAAATTATTCTAGCTATTCATAAATGATTATTGGAAAGAAATTTTTTTTTTTTTGGTTTAATTTCCGTACTAAAAATTCTAACAATTGAAAATTTCTGAAAAAGTATTTATTCATTGACATGTTTTCTAAAGTGGAAGTTCAAAAATTTTCGAAATATAACGAGGAGACAAAAATCCACTTTGACCTTCAGAGTGTTTACCCGCCTGGGCTACCTAAAAAGGTAGTTTCGCTGGGATTAGTTGACTCACAATATCGAGTCCGAAAACAGGTAAATCATAAGAAAAAAAATACTAATTATCCTACTACGTAATATATAAAAGATTTAATAAATCTATTATCTTCATATGATTTCGATAATACTCTATACATAACTTATAAAACTAGAAAAAATAAAAATTATATATATATTTTAAAAAACATAACGTTTAAGCCCCGTGCGTGCACGGACATCAATGGCGGATCGTGAAAATTTATTTTGGGCGGCCGAATTATTTTAAGCATACCAAAATAAAAAAATGAACAATAACTTTTAGACGGAAAGAGTAATAATTACACTACTTGTTACAAACTTTGGGGGGTGGGGTGGGGGAACCCTCCCTTGCCTCCATTGAAATCCGCCACTAACGGGCATTAAAACTAGTTGTCAAAATATATAAGGATTAAAGTCATTAATTACCAACGTACTTTTAAAATTTTTCACATATTATCAAGATGGTGATTTTAATATCATTATTACCTTCTTAACTTGTTGGTACCGACAAATATTGCAAATGTAATTTTCTTAATTTCCACGTCATTAATTTTTTCCACGTGGAGTTGACTTTCGTTTGACTTTTTCACCTCACCCATCTCCATCTTCTTCTTCTATCCTCACCTAACAATCAAAACGCCTAATAATCGAATTGTATTTTTCTCCATGACGCGGAGTTGGCATATATTGCACAAGATACACTATCTTGCAGTGAAGACAAATAAAGTAGCTTTTGCTGTAAAACTATAGATTGTTATGCCTAACAACACTATAA
>BQNB010212360.1:0-10135 GCA_026074375.1 Tanacetum coccineum
AACTGGACGTACAGATGTTATAAACCACTCATCCTGAACCAGTATATATCGTGGTGTCTATCTCTCTCTCTCTCTCTCTTTCTTTCTTTCTCTCTCTCTCTCTCTCTCTCTCTCTCTCCTTATTGGTTGTGTTGTTAAGTAGATGGTTACACCACTCAGGTTCTTTAAGACTTGAAGTTTTATAAATTTTGAAGAAGTTGAAAAGACCGTATTCACCCCCTTCTATGGTTCTACAAACATCAACTTCGACACTAGCTGTCTTCTCAACCTCTTCATCATCATCTAAAATGAGGTACATAGTCATTAGAGGGGTAACATTCAAAGGCACGGGTAGAGTATATGAAGGGTCCAGATCCTCACCAGCAACAACACTACCACTCCCACCAACTTCATCAGTCGAATGACTCCTCTTCATAGTTAAATGCTCAATCAATAGGACTTTATTCTCTGCGTCCTCCATTTCATGATTACCTTGTAGTACATCACCCTCAGGCATGTATGGAGGAGGAGGAGCCCCAATAACAAGGCTAACAGGAGGAATGACCGGCTTAAAAACCTTGATCACACCCTCGCTATCGGATTCAACAAGAAAAAGAAGAACGTCCATAGTTGGAAAGAAACAAAGGCTTACAATCAATTCATAAACCATGAAATCTAACAAAGACATAGGAATACATGTAAGAGGACAACAACTTACCCTCGCCAATCCTATAAAGCACAGGGGCCATCCTTAGCTCCCAATATTGGTTAAGCTTGGCTTGGACCAAGGAACCCTTCAGGATGGGCCTCCCATAAATGGTCAAACCATCCAGGCGGTTAAATAAATGGCGCTTAAGACGTGGTGGAATTGGCGGCGAGTCCTCAACATCATGGTCCACACTACTACTCCACCTAGCGTATTAAGGTGGTAAAATGCCCTCATCTACATCAACCCACACCCAGTTCTTATACTAACCCGACAAACCTTTTGATGTAACGATGGAGAAACAACTACAGGAGTGGGGACGCCTTTCTATGGAATACCACGACCTATGTTTTTACAAACAAAACAGTTTTTGACACACACACAAACTGGGAGGGAACCTAACCCAAAACAAACCAAGATAAATGTGTTCAATCTCTGAAAACCTAAAGGGTGCATCTTTAAAAAGGCTAGGGTATAAAGTCGAAGAACTTCAAGGACAAACGCGTGCAGTGGAAACATAACATTACAATCCTACGCGTACTCTAAGTAAAACGCAGTTACACCACGTGACGGTGGTCGATTTTCCCTCTCAACGCTCTGATGCACACGAGGCGAATATGCTAAAACCCACTCATGATCACATGGAAAGTTGTTATACTTAACGGATTTAACCCAACTAGGTTATCATACGATCGAGAAAAAAAAGCAAGGAATCAAAGAAACAAGGTTTTCTCTAAAACCAACGAGAGAGGAAAATGCTACTAGCCTTGTTTCACCATTTTTCCCTCACTAACATGAGCAAGCAAAATTCCTCAAGAACAAAATCCGCCACCGGTTAAACGCAAAGGAAATAGAGTATTTTTAGGGGAGGTTAAAAGGAAAGAAGTTTAAAACATAACTTCTTATCCCTTGGCTCCCATTTATAGGCCAGTAAAAAGGATAGTGGAAAACAACTGGTCCAAACCCATTGGGCCACCACAACACACAATAAGTACGTATTCATTATGACTTACTAGACACGCTTGCAGTCAGAACTCAGAATGACAGTATGCACAATCGAAACGACAGGTTAAAATATTATGAGACATAAAAAACAGAGCATAAAACAATAACAATCTATCTTATAATATCAACGATATAAGTAAACGTGAGATAAAGAGATGCCACTATCCACAAAAAGTTGCACCAATAACAAAATCTTTTATGCAAACATAAATTAATATACTATAACATTAGGCAGTATTGACTTAGCAAACGTGTATTTGAATATTAAAAAAAACTCTTTACCACTCTTGAGGTTGAAAAAAAAACTTACAAAACGCACCTTCAAACTATACGAAAAATTACTAAAACGACTTTGAACTTTTACTTATTTATGACTTTTTTATATAATAAACTTTATTTATCAAATATAAAACGTATATCTATCGATTCATTCGTAAAAAAATATGTCACTGAAATAATCTTCGAATTGCGAACAAAACGAGCCTAATATTGCAATGCTTCTGACATACGTACGATTTCATAAAAAAATGTTGTTTCACCAACCCGAGAAGGAAATAGTCATTGGGTTATCGTTCTGTTGCAAAGTTAGTCCGTAATGACTGACATATTAACAAAAAGGGTTTTTAGATAGATAGGTTACTAAACTATCAACTTTTATTCGCCTAAGTTACTAAATTTTTTTTGTTCATTTGGGTTACGGGACTATCGAAGTTTAACTTTAAGGTTAACGAACAACAAAAGTGTGTTCATTCAGGTTACCTCGAATACTGGCAACCGGGATATTGTGTTTTGACCTTCTCCACGTCAGCTTTTTGTAGGCCCAGTTACCTAACTCAAAAGCTTATTAGGTTATTTGTCATGTATGCTACTTAACTTTGCGAATTTTTTCTCTTAAGTTACTAAAGTTTGTTGTTTTGTTCATCTAAAAATACCTCTAGAAAATACATGTTTTTATACACGTTTTTATCCATGTTTTTATATGCATTTTTATACGCACATTTTTATACACGCTTTTAGACACACATTTTATATTAGGATTAAAAGCCTTCTTAATGCTAAGTATTTACTACTGCTAGTACACAGTTAGTACTGCTAGTGTAAAGTTACTACTGCTAGAGCATATTAGTAATGCTCAAAGACTTAGAAGAAAAACTGCTAAGTAGTTACTACTGCTAGTACAAAAGTTACTACTATTAGTACAAAGTTAATGCTGCTGAAGGAGTTAATGCTGCTAGTGAAGAAGTTAGTACTGCTGAGTTAGTTAGTACTACTTATGTGATTTATATGAGTTATTTGTGTAAAAGATATGTATAACTTATTTGTTTAAAAGATTTGATATTCTTAGGAAAGTATTGTAAGCCGTTTAGGACTCCTTGGTGTATAAAAGGAGGTTCTAGGGCAGAGAGTTTGATACGAGTCATTCATAGAATTATCATAGCTTCAAGGTCTTTGTAACCCTAATACTTTGAGAGTATTCGTATTATTAATATTGGAGCTTTTGTTTGTTGAATTATATGTTCATATAATTACTGTTTCATTGATAGTTCTTCTTAATATTAAAGATTAGATTCCGCATAATCTTTAATACATTCAAACAAAGTTTCTACTATAGTTGTGTTAGATTTATCTAATATAACTAATCCTTATACAAGCTTAAGGAATTCGATCTATTGAAGTGGGATCAACAAGTGGTATCAGAGCTTGTTGCTTTGAGAAACTTTGCTAGAAGATATGGATCAAGATTCTGCACACATGGTGGCTGCATCCAAAGTTCCCATGCTCAAACCGGGTGAGTTTGAGTTATGGAGGATGAGGATTGAACAATACATCTAGATGATAGACTATGCACTGTAGGAAGTCATAGAGAATGGTGCAACCTTGCCAAAAACAGCAGTTGTGGAAGGTGTTAAAAAAGTGATGCCTATTACATCTACTAAAGATAAGGCTCAGAGAAGATTAGAAGTGAAGGCTAGAAGTACTTTAATGATGGGCATTCCCAATGAACATCAGTTAAAGTTTAACTCTATAAAGGATGCTAAGTTGTTGCTGGAAGTTGTAGAAAAGAGATTTGGTGGGAATGCAGCTACTAAGAAGACTCAAAGAAATCTCTTAAAGCAGCAATATGAAAACTTCACTGCTTCAAGCTCAGAGATGCTTGATCAAACCTTTGATAGGCTTCAAAAGCTTGTGAGTCAGTTAGAGCTTTTGGATGAAAAGCTTTCACAAGAAGATGTTAATCAAAAGTTATTAAGAAGCTTGTCACGTGAGTGAAACACACATGCTATTGTGTGGAGGAATAAAGTTGAGTTAGAAACAATGAGCATGTATGATCTCTATAACAACCTCAAAGTGTATGAACTAGAAGTTAAAGGGATGTCTAGCTCAAGTTCAAGCACACAGAACATGGCTTTTGTGTCCTCTTCAAATAACAACACTAACAACACTAATGAAGCAATTAATACTGCTCATGGAGTTACTACTGCTAGCACTCAAGTCAATGCTGCTAACTCTATAAATATTGATAACTTGAGTAATGCTGTTGTTTGTGCATTCTTTGCTAGTCAACCAAATAGTCCTCAACTTGTACATGAGGACTTGCAACAAATCTATCCTTATGACATAAAAGAGATGGATTTGAGAAGGCAAACGGCCATGTTGACTATGAGGGCTAGAAGGTTTTTAAAGAAATCACTAAGATAGGAAGCTTTTGTTGGACATGAAAAAGACTCGGTACACATGTGTTATGTCTGGCATAGGTTAGCTCGTTGTCTCAATTTATCGTTAGTTTACGTTGTTCATGTGCATTAGGTGGGTTCTTTTTACCCACTTGTTAGCCCATACCATAGCCCCCATTAGCGGCATCCTAAACTCTTGTATAAATACCCAATTTCCAGCCATGGGAAGGGGTGGCGATGTTCATTGTTATAACAAACACACACTAAGTGATTTTTCTCTTACCTAAACTTCCTATTTTCTCTCTCTAGGAAATCGGCGCCCTACCTCCAATCCTTGATTGTGTTATGATTTGCAATATAGACTACAAGCTTACTGTTTTTGGCCAAGGAGAATATTGGTTTTTTTGATAAGTCCCAAAGTGGAGTGCTACAACTGCTATAAGAGGCGGGGATATTATGTCTAGGGAGTGCAGAGCTCCTAGAAATCAAGACAACAAGAACAAGGAAAACTCAAGAAGGAGTGTGCATGTGGAAACATCTACTCCATAGTTTTGGTGTACATGTGATTTGCACTTGGTGGATTTGACTAGAGTGATCAGGGCAGAGGATAGGGCCTCCTAACTTATGCAATCATGGCTTACTCATCTGCCAAGTCTGACTATGAGGTTATCCAATGATTCAAATTATTCAAAATCTCTGTATGGAAATTTTAAATTACTTAAATCTAATATGATAAACTTAATAAGAGATTTAGAGATAGAAAAATCTAGTTTTTAATGGTTTTAGGTTTTAAAACAGGTTTAGAATCAGTGGAGAAAAAACTTAAATTTTATAAAAGGAATGAGTGCCACGTTTATGTAGAAAACATTAATGGATTAAAATGGGATATATTCAAGTAGGAGACAATAACCTCGATTAGAGATCTTAGGAGAACTAGAAGCTTTTTTGGATTGAAAAGAAAAAAATTCAAAAAAAGAAAAAGATAGCATTCAAATTTAATTATGATTAAATTTAAACAAGCATCTGAAAAGTTTTTATTTTTTTTTAAACAACCTATTTGAGTGTTAGGATTGTTGATTATAAATTGAAGAAAGGTTTTAGGCTATATGAAAAATATATTGCAAGAAGAGTTCCTCCTACCCTACAATAGAAAATTTCATGCCTCCAAACACCTGATTTGCTCTTAATACCTGGTTATAGATGTGTTTTGTGTCTTAAATAAGCTATCGCGAGCGCTACGCTTGTGAACAGAAAGTTCTGATGGAAGAAGTGATCAAGGTAGTTAGGACAAGTATTGATGATTCCCTTAATTGTATTATACGATTGGGTGTCAGATCACTAAGGAAGAAAATGTGTCTCAAAACTTAAAACTGAGAAGGAAAACCGTCTATGCCTCTTCGTATGTTAAGAACCTGATTTTGTACCAATCTAAAACAACAAAAAAAACAGCTAGGGAAATATGTTAAACCAAGATTGATGCAACATAGGCAAAAACTTGAAGTCCAGAGGAAATCAAAGAAATTGGAAACCAATTTGATGTCACATAAAATAACTAGGAAGCAATTTTTAGATGTTTAATAAGGCGTGTTTATGTGTGTGGAAGCTTTGATCATCTGCAAGTTGATCTGCAATTACCATCAAAATAATTTCCAAAATCAAAGGGACTGGTAACAACCTGTTTTTGGATAATACTCAAAGGGTGAATCATCAAAACTTTGCTAAAATGACTCACCCATGTGCTACCAGAAGAACTTAGTTCCAAGAGCAATATAATGAAGTCTGGTTTAGTATCAGTTTAATTCTGACTAGACAAGTTAATACTGCTTCACTCAAAAAACAATAGTGAATGCTGATAGACCAATGTTATATCTTTCACTAAAACAGCACATTTCAACTGTTAAGATGCTCATGACTCGCCTTCGAACCACAACAGTCAAAAAAAAGTAATTTTATCAAAGGATTAATACATGTAGTGGTAAAAAAAACTTAATACTTACTAGGCCAAAAAGCAGTAGTTAATGGCTGTTAAGGGAAATAGTTTTTAATGTTGTTTTAGCCTCAGCTGTTGGTTTGGAAACTATATAACTAATGTTTCTAGACCATGTTTCTAAAACACAACAGTGCATGAAACAGCATAAAGAAGTTTTGATTATATTGATGACACAAGCGCAGATCAAAGTCTATGTATTAGGTGATGGCTTGGGGTCCCCAATAAAGAAACTGTTTTCTTATCTAATTGCAGGGCAATCCACAAATGGATTTACAGGATCAGGATGTGATTGATTAGTGGCTATGCTCAAGGACATGACACGGAACATGTCCTATCTTATAAATTATTAGAGATAGATGTGAGGATATGTTTGCATTTGGCTCCCCTGGGACCCAACCAGGAAGGAAAATCACACGGAAAATGTACCATTAAAACTGGTAATTAGATTTTAAAAAATGTGTATTTTGTGGAGAGAGTTATAGTTTAATTCTCTTTAGTGTCTCCAAATGTGTGATAAAAAGAATAGTGTTCTTTTTAAATTGACACTGAATGTATTATTTTATCTCCAAACTTTAAGTCTAATTGATGAAAGTTATGTTTCTACTTAGAGTTCCCTAGAACAGAAATATTTGTATAGTGTTGATGTAAAGAAAATAGTTCTTTAACCGGAGGTGTTAACTTGCCTTTTTGCACAAAGCACATCTTTGATGATGAATCTAAACTTTGCATAGAAGGCTAGGATCACTTAAATTTTAAAATCATGAACTAAATTGGCCTTAAAGAAATCTTGTAATGTGGTTTACCTTCATAAAACTTTTTGTAAAATAATCAAAACTGTGTGCTTGTCCAAAAGGGGAAAGCAGCACAGAGCCTCTCCTGTTAAGTCCATCAAACATGAGAACCTTAATCAGTCTTCTTTACATTGTTGCATATAGACTTTTTGGCTCTACATTTGTAATAATCCTTATGAAGGAAAATGTCATCTGCCTAGTTGTAACAGTTGATTATAGTAGGTACATGGGTTTTTCTTTCTAGCTCACTATGGATGAGACTGGTGGCATTTTAAGTCTTTTATAACTGGTATGATCGAAATCTAGTATTCACAAAGGTTAAGGTGATTAGATGTGTAATGAGACTGACTTCAAAAAACAGATTAAATGAAGTCAGTTTTGTGAGATGTGAAGGGATTATTTTTTGAGACAATTTAGTGTAGCTAAAAACTACTTCAACAACAATGAAGTTGGTGAGAGGGGATTAGGGACAATAATTGAGGCCTGCTAAGACCATGCTAGCTGATTCTAAGTTGCCAACTACTTTTTCTGGGCTAAAGCAGGTTAAATAACTGATTGATATGTGCAAAATTAGAGTGTTAGATGGTTAAGCTCATAACAAGACACATATGAACTTTTTCATGGTAGACACCTAACTTTTAATAGTTTTTGAGGACCATTTGGGTGTACTCGGTACTTCCTCAATAGCCATAGCCATCATTAGGCAAATTTGTGGTAAGGCTAATGAAGGTTTCCTTTATATTGGATAATCTTTAAATGTTAAGCCTTTAGAGGTATTCAATAGTAAGAACAAGGATAGTCGGAAGAAAACTTGCATATTTAGGTTTAGTGAGAGTACATAACCTTAATGTATGTAGGTAGTGGACCAGTTGGACCTATGTGATATTGATGCACTAACAAGAACAATGAATTTGAGCCAATTGTTGCAGGTACACTAGGTCTAATGGTTTTGCAGGTACAAAAGCAAGGTGATAATGCTGGTCAAGCTAGAAAGGAGACGGAACTTGTCAAAAGGGTTACATTTTGCAACCATTAAGGATGTAGATCCTCATATTTGATAATGTACCTTCTTTAGGGTAATTATCAATATATATATATATATATATATTTACTCATATATACTATATAGTATACGTATTCCCAAAAGATCAAAGAAATGACTTTTGTCCAAAGCAAAATCACTAAAATCTCCTGGGTCGTTTCCCAACGAGCGTGTGAATTGAAAATCGAGATTAAGTTGTGATCGCCGTTTTGAATGGTTCAAGATTTTTGTGATTTGGAGTCTTTTTCTACAATTAAAATGCACAAAAACAAGCAAAGAAACCCTAAAATTGAATGAATATAACTAAAAACCTAAAATAACGAAAACGGCCCCGATCAAAAACCCACTTCTTAAAAACCTAAATTCTACAATTTTAACCCTACGATGCAATTTAATTTTTCTAAGTCCTAAGTCCTATTTGATGAACGAAAATTTCAAAAAAAAGATTTATATTTTTTTGACTTTTTTATAATTTTTTATGAATTAAAAACAGATTAAATGAAATAAAATGATTAAAAATACTAAACTATTTTATAAAAATCTGAAAAATTTAGGGAAAGAGCATTAAACAATTAAGATCCTAATAAAAATAAAAAGGTGGAAACAGCTTATCGAAATAAGCTGTTAAAAAGAAAAAACAGCTTATAAGCTAAACTAACAAAAAAAGTGATAAAAGAATAAAGCATGCAAAAGAAAAGGGAAAAGACCCAAGGGCGCCAGTGGTGTTGTGTGTTGTGTTAAAACTTGGTTGAGAGGGTAGAGGTCTAGGGTTTGAGCCTAGCTCACCCCAGACTTCCTCTTTCCCAAGTTTTTATTTTTGAACATTTTTTTGAAAAAGCTTTATGACTTAAAAATAAGCAAATTTAAAAAAGGGAACTTTTTGTATAAACTTAAAAATAAGCTGGAAAAGCAACAATAAGCAGGCAATTTTGATTTTTTACACTAAGTTATACAAGGGCTAAATTGTTAAGCATTTTAAGAACGAATAAGCAACCAAAGGCACAAATAAGCTAACACAGATACTATACTACACCTAATAAGCAATGGTGAACAAAATTAAGCAAATAAGAAAAGCTAATCCTAGCTTAAAATGACAGAATCCCTAAAAGGCTTTTTTAACTAAATTTTAGACTAGAAATGCTAAATAGCTTAAATAAGCTTTAACCTAAGTAAAATAAGCTAAAATGACTTAAAACTAACCTAATAAGCAAATAGACACAATAATTAAGCAATCCTAACAACTAAAATGCTTAAATAAGCAAATAAGCACTTTGGGTTTAAACTGCCAACCAAACAGCCTAGGGACACTTTTTGAGCTTAATTTTAAGCCACAAAATGGATCCTTATGGCTTTGGGACTTATATGACCTTAAAGCTTATCTACGGGGCTACAATAATCAGCAAACAAAAAGCAGTTTGAAATAAAAATAAGCCATGAAAAAGTCTTGTGAAAAAGGTGTTTTCACTCAGTAGCTGCTGAGTGTTGGTTTTGAAAAGACAAAAGAGGCTTTTTGCAGATCTGTTTTAAGCTAGATAAAGAGTTTTAAAAACTAAAATGAGCTGAAATAGATAAAATAAGGACTACAAACTACTTGTGCAAGAAATATCAAAATCTAAATCTATTTCTAACTTACCTAAATTGCTAATGAAAAATGTACTTTAAACTTTTAAAAATTAACTTGTCAGATTGAGTTTCAAAACCACAAATCTAAAACACACTTAACATACTCTGATTCTACTATATTGAACACCTAAAACAACACATAAGCAAGACTTAAAACCTGTTAAAAAGGTCTTAATCGAATAAGCACTATGAAACTGTTTTTGAACCACAGTTTTAAACACCCTTTTAGACAAAACTTAAAAATAAGCCTTTAAGCCTTCAAACTTTTTGAAAACAGCTTAAAACAACTAAAAAGGGCTTTCAAAGTTGGCTTAGTGACCCAAA
>BQNB010212363.1:0-10135 GCA_026074375.1 Tanacetum coccineum
CAATAAGCAAAACTAAGGAAAGAAAACTTAAAACAGATGTAAACCATAACTCAATAAGCCAAATTATACTAAACTTAAGCTAAAATAAACTTACCAAGAAAGCTATAAACTTAAAATGAACAAATTGCATATATGATAGATGAACTTGGCTTTTTAAGTTTTATGAAACTCAGCTTATGCTGAGTGATTTTTAAAGCAAAATAAGAGACCAAAAACTAATGTAGCAACTGAAAAAGCTTAAAACAAATGGAGATTAACATTCAGAGAACTCAAATAAGAAGAAATAAAAAAATGATTAAGATAGTAAGCTAGGAAAGTCTACTAGAAAGATAACAGTTTGCTAGAAAAGTCTAAAAACTTATACCTAAACTACAAACTTAAAACAGATTGACCATGACGCATAATAAACTTATTTTGAGCACAAAAACCATTCACCAAACAGATTACAAAAGAATTTAACTTAAGAGCAATTTTAGAAAACTTAAACTAGCAGATTTGGAAAAATAGCTAACCTAACTTCAAAACTTTAACAAAACTCATTTTAAACTTATAAAAGCTAGCATTTAGATTACTTCAGAGCTAATGAGAAATGGTTTGAGAACCAAAGATAGTTTATACCCCATTTGACCCATCTTGCAACCTTGACCCAAACACTCCTTTAAGATTATGAAATTCAAATTAAAGCTGATTTAGACCTTATTACTCATGGAAAACTGAAAACAGATAAAGCATAACTATATCAAAGGACTTTTAAGAAGCTAATTAAGAACAATAAGCACAAACCAATAAGCTAGCTTATAAATTAATTGTGCTCTTCATGAAACAGTTTTAACTCTATATATAACTAATGCTTATAAAACATGAAATAAACTAATAAACTACTAAGATCCAAGCATAAAGGACAAAATAAGCACAATCAAAGCAGGAATAACCATAAATAAGCAGTAAATAAGCAAAATAGTAAATTAAGCTAAAAAAATGAAATATAAGAACTTACAAATCCCTTTGCTTTTGGTTAAGAACTTAAACACCCAAATCACTCCTAATTCATCCTAATGTTTATCCAATAAGCTCTAACCCATGGCCATCTATAATTCACCATGCTCCATGATTCTTGCCAAGTTTTTCATATAAGGAATGTTTGAAAACAGAAAATGAGCTTAAACTTTTGAAAAGAGCTTAAGTAAAGTTTTGTAGGTATAAAAAGACTTGTAAAGAGCTTGTAAAATGACTTGTAAGGTAAATAAGCTAGAATGCATTTAAGAACTTAAAAGACAGAATTTAACATAAAACATGAATTTCATTAAAACTTAAAAAGGTTAAAATGCTTGAAAGTAAAAATTACAATATTTATAAGACTGAAAACATAAAAATAAGCTGTAAATAAGACAAGTTACACTACTCCTAAATTACATCTTTTTTACAAGGGAAAATAAGTCTATTTATAGCCGAATAAGCTGGCATATGTGTGGTTGTTGTGTTTCTTGTGTGAGGAGCATCAAAAGCTTCATCTTAGCCATCAATTTATCTTGTTCACCAAGCTAAATCATCACAACCCTTGATTAATCTTCCTTGTCCCATCATCCAATCACTTATCATAGGATTGCCATCATGGAAATCATTTTTGTCAGCTTCTGTAGAATGAGGACAAGAGGGTTTATTGGGGTTTTTGTTGGGTTAAGGGTAAAAGTGAGGAGGGAGGATAAATAGTAAAAAAATGGCGGGTTAAGGTTTAGGGTTTAATTTAACTGGGGAAGGGTAAAGGGTAACGGGGTTAGGGTGTAAGGACGTAGGGTGCAAAGGGTAAATGGATGTAGGGACTAAACATGTCAGTCCTTAAGGACTAGCAATGTTAGTCCTTAAGGATTAACGGTGCAAACAGTTAGAAGGGTGGTGGGCTTAACGGGGTTAAATGTGTTTTGGTTAAATGGGTTTGGGCTTATAATTTAGGCCGGGGGTAAGGGTTTTGGATTTAGGAAATGGATTTAGGACTTTGGGCTTTTTAACTTATAAAACTTAATTTTAAGGGCTTAATGGGTTGGCCCGGCCCATTAGATGGGTGCGGATTGGTCCATTTAAGATGCACACGTCCTCGGCTTCGATCTTTGATTTTGACTTTTACTTTGACTTTGACTTTGTCTTTTCACGCTCTATCCATTCTCGAGCTCGGTTTTATCGTTTTTGGCTTTATTTTTGTCCTTTAGTGAATATCTGATACATGCACAGTATATAAAGCAAAACAAGCATATATTTGGCATTTTATGTTCGTTTTTTTGTCATTATTGGTCATTTTAGCACGTTTAATTAGGTAAAAAGTATGTGTACTTAAGCACATACCAGATCCTCCTCGGGATCCTAATCGTCATCATTCTCAGGATCCTCATCGTCATCCTCGAGCTGATCTGGATAATCAATAGAGTCCTCCTCTATCGAATCCGAGTCAGCAATGTATCCAAGTGACTCAATAGTCGGTGAAGCGTCATCGACATAAGGCTGATCATTGACCTGAATGTCATAATCTGATGATACATGGTACTCCGGGTACTCTGGCTCTAGAACGTATATCGGTACATGCTCGTCCAACTCCATGGGGTCAGGTACATAAGCTGGCGACAGTGGTGGTGCCTGTGCTTGTTGGGCAACCTCCTTGTAGGGGTCCATCTCCGGAAGCTCGCTGGCATTCACAAGTGGAATACCCCATGACGGTCCATTCGAATCAGAGGATATGGACGTATAGGTGACCACAGACGATGCGTTGTCTGATGACATGGCTAATCTGTAACCATAATATAAACATGTATAAGTATATTATATAAGACTAGCAGTAATATATGTAATGTAATATTAACACGTATATAACCTATGTAAGCACTTAGTATAATCAACTAATGCTAAAATGATGCATGACATGTAAGCATGTATATTAGATGCAAACTAGATGCAACACTACTCATTTGCATGTATGTCCCATGAAACACTTTGAATGGTCCCGAACTGTTGAAAAACGTTATTAGACAAAGTAAAAAATATTTGACCAGGTTCTCTATAACCTTAAGCTCTGAAACCAATCTGTAACACCCCCAAAAATGCGGTCGCACCGTACATACTGATGTACCGGGGGCAATACTTCATAGATCAAAGCATAACACAAGATATGAGAACGACCTATAAAAATCGTCGTTTAAAAACAGATACATTGATTTTCATAAATGGTTAGTTACTAAAAGCCCATAGCCTAAATTGTTCAACGTGAAAAGTAAAGAATTTTCACAATATAACAATATCCCAAAATGTAATGCACGTAAATCTTTATAGCGATATGACTTCAAAAGACGACCATCCAATGTACCCATGACTTATACCTTATTGACCTGAGAAAACATGTTTAAACTGTCAACAATAATGTTGGTGAATTTATAGGTTTATAAATTTAATGAAGCAGATAGCAAGATTTCCCTGTAATAAAGCAACGAATACAATATTATAAAAATGAATTACGATATGCACTAAGCTCATGACACTGAAGCTAAACAATGTATGTATATCAAATACATATAAATGATGGTGCCTAATGTAGATGTTCAACCCGTAGCATCTATGAGTCCGAAATGGTATACATTCGTCATTTCCGGCCAATCAGTAAACTAGGAAGTGCTACTTGCCCGAACGGGGATGTTAATTCCCAAATAGATCTATTCATAATATTCACGCTTACAATCCAGTAATTAACAGTTCATGATGAGACATAGTGGGTTATAGCTACTTAGGCAAACTCGTAATATTTGAATTAAAATGTACTTGCATTCATTTTGTAAAATAAACATGATCTCATCTCCGAGATTTGATAAATGATTGAAAAGTGTAAAATGGGGACTATAAACTCACCTCAAGTGAATGAATTGATTATATAAATCAACTAAGTGAAACGTCACGCGAAATCCGAATGCAACCTATTTTAGTATAAGTCGTATAAGCATGCATACTTGAATAATATCACAACAATGCATCTATTAAGCTAGATCACCACACTATAGGATTGTTTAGTTTATAAGATAAAGTAAATATATATGTAATGTTCATAAAGTAAATACCCAACATATATTTACTTGTGAAAGATGTTATTTATAAGACTTGATAAATAATGACTAAGTATAAGTATTTAATTAAACTTGTAAAATAGTTTTTATATAATCATTTATTATTAAATGTTTAAGTATTTATATATATGTTTTTAAAATGTAAAAAAATAGTCTAATAGCCAACAATTTAATTTAGTCATCGTAGCTTGTTTTCACTATTTTTATTGTTGAGCAGCCTACACTTTTGAAACAATAAAATATACTTATGTTTGTATGTGAGTGCCATTAGAAAATAAAGTAGTATATATAATATCAAGTTCAAACTTGTTTGACTAATAACTCATTATTAGAAGATATTCAGATTTAAATTTTTTTTATTAAGTTATGAAAATTAAATTTGTGATATTCTTATACCATATATTTCAAGGCAAGCACTTTGACATATATGCAAGCATTTCTATCTCCATCGTCTACATATATGCGCAATGATAACCTATTAGAGAATTGATCAGCGAAGCAAATACGAGGGGAGACATGCGAGGTGAATTGAGTAGAAAAGTATTTTAGGAACACACTTTTCACAGCCAACGGTTCAACAATCCACTCCCCATCAACAAGGGTCTTACAAATAGCTAACTGAGAACATTTACTATTAAGAATACCATGAAAGAACTTTGTATTCTCATCACCTTTAAGCCTAACGAACTTTAGATTTCTGAGCCGCTTCCAATGTGTCAATAGAATTAATGTCGTTGAGTTCTTTCAATAACAAAGATCTATAAGATACAACTCTTCATTACTACCGCCTTGGTCCATAATTTTGTCGGTATCAGAAAGTTTAAAGGTTGTAGTAGAGAATGTACTTCCTGTAGTATCGCCTAAAAAAGTGGCTGGAGCGGCTGATGAAGTTGCAAAGGGTGCAACAGCTGTTGTAGCGTGTGTAGTAACTGTTGGGATTGTAGTCCCTATGGTTGTTATGGTGGCCACGCCTGCAGCTGCAGTGGCAGCCATCGCAACGGCGGTGAAGAATATTGCCAAGTTTAAGTATCGATTATTTTTGTATGTATAGGAATGTTGAAATGTTTTTTCTAGCTATGTACGTGCATGTTCTAATGAAATATTATGGCTGTTTTGTGTTTGTTGTGTTTGTGTTACTATTGTTTTTATCAATCTAAACAAATTGTGAATGATATTGCATTCCAATTGCATACTAATTCTGATTACTAATAGAATGCATGTATTTAATTCGGAAAGGTGTTGCTCTTGAGTCGGTTTCATGTCCGCTTTGCATCGCTGACGAAGAAACTAATTCACATATTTTGTTTAGGTGTACTTTGTCTAAGGATATTCTTCGACGGATATGTAGATGGTGGAACTTAGATTGGCATTGTTGGTCTTCATTTTCGGAGTGGCATACTTGGTTCTTATCTATTCGGCTCCCCATCAAAGTTAAAAGTTTATTGGAAGGAGTGTTTTATGTGGCTTGGTGGTCGATTTGGGGGATGCGGAATCAGACTATTTTCGATGCCACTCCTCCTGTTCGCGCTTCATTGTTCGACGACATCGTGTCCTTATCTTTTCATTGGTGTTATTATAGATGTAGAAGGGTTTTCTCTTGGAACGATTGGTATAAAAACCCTTATTTGATTTCTTTGTAGTTTTTTCTAACGCCTTGCTAGTTTAATAAAATTTCGCCGTTCAAAAAAATAAAATTATATGAAGTTAAAAGTGTAAATTTATAAATTTACAAGTTTTATTATAACTTTAAAAAATAAACAAATAACCCCTTAAACTTTATACCTCTAAACTTTAAATTTTAAAATACAACAAACATAAACAATTTCTTACTTCTAAACAAAGATTTAACATTATCTAATCCAAAGTTATAAATAGCGTGAGGCGTGGCGTGGCGGCATGGCCACGCCTCAAGCCTTAGGAGCCTTTGCGAAGCCATGGCGTATTTCAAGGCATGACTATAGCCGCAAAATAATATTTATAAATTTATATAATAATATCATATTTCATATGCATATCGAGTTTACAAAATGTGCTATGCATAAAATCAATATGAACTTGTAGTCTTCGTGGTCATATACTCACTACTACTTAAAATTGAGTTAAAAATTACTAAGCCCAAAAAGAAATAGCTCAAATACAAAATAACCCAATTTTTTTACTGAGAACACAATCAATATGCTATAAACCTTTCTTTGTTTACTAAGACTATCAAAACCAAACCCTAAGATATTTTATGAAATTGGATTATTAAAGAAAACCCCTTTGCACTTTCTGGAGTTACACGTTCAAGACATATTTCAAAAACTGACATCTTTGTTGAGTCCTTGGGGTTGAACGTGATATGAGAGCTGAAAAGATAGAGTTTTGAAATCGAATAGTATGGAATGTATTAGTTGGTTTCGTTTTAGTACACACAAGGTAGAGATATAGTTTATAAGTGCTTTAGAGAGGTTCAAATAGCATTTTAGCAGTAGTAAAAATTGGATGTTGAAGAGTCTAGCTGGAATGGTATAGCCGTCCAAGATAGTCAAAAGGGAAGACAAGAATCAAGGTGACTTGACTACTCATTTACTAGGTTAAACTTTTAAGTAAAACCCTTAAATAGGTATTTTATGCTTCCAACCTTAAAGTGTTATGTTTTCTTTACTAGAATTATATGTATTAGGTACAAATATGTGATGGGGGAAACGGCTTGAAGACAAGACAAAAAAAAAGAATGCATAATTTTGTATTATGGTATTTATATATGAATGTCCATGTGTATTTTAAGTAGTGTTGGTTTATTTGCCGCAAATGTGATGTATTGTTAAAGCGATTTTGACCTGAAATAATATAAATATTAAATAATATAAAAAGTTGTAAATTATCTTAGTAATAAATTTATATAAGCACTTGAGACGTAATAATTTTAATTTGTTTGGTCTCTCGGGTTTTACGATTGAAAATGGTGTTAAGGAAAGTATTTTTAGTTGTACTGGCGATTTTACTCATCGTTTTAAATAAAAATGAAGTCGCGGGTTGAAAAGCTTAAAAAATTAATAAGTATTAATTAAAGTTTGTAATGACTGAATTGCGAAATGTTACAATAACCCTACTTCATCCAAACTATTCATGGATCTTTGATTTGATAAATCCACACCACCAACACCGATATAAACCCTTCGGTGGTAACAAACATCGATAGTCCCAATGTTCCACTTATCCTGATTTGGAACCAAATAAAACTATGATGCATTAGAAGCGAGGAGAGTATTGTAGTCTCACACTATGAAGAACAGTGAGAGAGGTTCATGATAAAAGAGAACGGATCATAATTGATGAAACGGCAATGCACGCAAGACTGGAATCGACTAAATGGAGAAAGGTAGAACTCGTTGGTTAAAAGAGTGTGCTCTAATGGTACTCTAGATTTAGATTTTACACGAGCATTCACAATATTGATAAAATCAAGAACACACAAATCATGATTATCAGAAATCATGCAACCATTACACTTAACACATTTAAGTTCAGAATTCGCATTAAGCTTAGAATGCTGCACATGAGCAGTTCCTTTAGGTTCAACAACACAATCTTTATTTTTCAAACTAGATTTAACTTTCCTAGGGTGGGCTTCTACTTTATTCTTCTGATTACTATTTGGTGTTTACTGAATCTTATCTTTCATTGTATTGCCTGAAGGCTGTGATCTGCTAGCACTAGTAGATGGTTTTACTCCTGTAGAAGACAACATAGGTTTGTTAGAAACAACGTTCGATGAAGAAGAGGTTTTTGTGTTTGTGTTTCCTGAAGGTGTGACGGCACTAGTACAAATCTGGGATTTCGTCACACATGTTGTTTTTTGAATGGCCACACAGTCAGATATTTATGTGACTAAATGTACCAGAATAAAATAAATAGCTATACTTGAACTCATTTTATGTGACCATTTTGGAATTTCATTGTCACACATTTGAATATTTATGTGAATAGAGGTAACTGGTAATTTTTTGTTGATTATTTAGTCACTTATAATTTGGGACGTGTGATAGATACAAATAAGTTTGAAACATTAGTCACACTATGTATATACATATGTGACAAATATATGTCACACAATTGAATAGTGTGACCAAAATCCATATATGGTCACATGAAGTAATTGTGTATGTGGTAAATCATATAGTCAAGTTTGTCACAGATTATTTAAAAGTGACTGCTATTTTTTGCTGAATATTTAGCCACATATGAATTTGAAATGTGTGACAACTAAAAAGTAAGTTTGAAGCATTAGTCACGATATACATTTAAAAGTGACAAATATATGTAACACACTTGAACAGTATGACCAAATGTCATATATGGTCACACTAAAATTAAACGAAAGAACATAATGAAAGCTTTATCGTGTTGGTCCAGTTTCTGGCACTTATTTTTGCTCAAAATGAAACTTCCCTCTCAACATTTCACAAACCCCGCTTAAATTTTTCCCTAAAATCAAATTGTCCCTCCAGTAATATTCATTACTCATTTCAGATCTCACATCCTCCTCAAACTTATTTTATCCCCAAAGTAATTCTTTTAATCTTTCTCACACCCTCTATCGTCTTGTGGTCAAACGGAAACCATCTAAGAACCTATTATGTGTTTAAAGTAGGTGTGAAATATGCGTGTCCTCTCCATATCAATGTTTTACGTTGATAATCCATCGACTCATAAAATGTATCTGACATTATCTTCCACCAAATCCCCAAATCCATAAATATTTACATATCCCTAAATCATTATCTTGAGCTTAGTATGATCTGGTAAACTCCTCCAACAACTACGGCGGTGAAAGCGGAGGAGGAGGAAGAAGATGGTTGATTATTAAAGTCGAAGGATTTTATTTTTCTAACTAAAACCGGTAAGTATCTCTATTGCTATCACGATGATTTTAAATATGGATAACTAAAATTGATTTGTTATTAAGACCTAATTCACTCTATTGGTGAATTGGGATTTGTTAAAGTTTGGATCTTTAGGGGGTTTTCGTGTGGTCATGTGATATTATAACATGGGTTTGGTCTAATCAAATGAGTTTGTTTATAAGCCAAAACCGAAAAAGAAAAGCAACCACGATACCTTAAGTCCCGCACCATAGACAAAGGCTTATGTTTGAACCTGGTGCTAATTCTCATTTTTAGCTTAGGACTTGACTTTTGGGTTTATTTCAGGTCCTTCGATCCTTTCTTGCTCATAAGATTGAAGTCAGATGTCGAGAAAGGTTTACCTCCTAAGAAAGAAACCATTCTCAAGGTTGGAATGTCTCAAATGCAGAAGCAATACTATAAGGCTCTGCTTTAGAAAGATCTTGAAGGTTTCACGTTGAATTTGAACTTAGTGTTTTCATTGTTTTTAATATTTTCTTATATTCTGATACATTATTCTATATAAGTTTTCTCAAACAATCCTAAAGAGGTTGATAGTCTCAGATGATGGAAATCAATGACTTACATGGAAGGTCTCATTATAATGTTAGCATAAAACATATATTGCCTATATGCATTTACATGCTTAAGTTTTCCAAAACTTAAGAAATTCTTTCACCTACTCTCAAGCCCACTTATAAATCATTATGAGTTTTTTAATTGCAGGGATAGATTAAGTTTCCAAATATATATCTGATGAATGGGAAAATGCTTCTATTGTTGTAGCTAAGCAACACTAAAATGATGAATTTTTTAGGAGAAGCGTTGTTGGAAGCTAAAAATGATGTTGATCTTTGGGAAGCGCCACTTGGGGCTGTGGGATTCTCTGCTGTAGGATGGTAACGATTGCCCTGGGATATAATTTGTAAGTTCATCATAGTTTCTTCAAACTTTTGTACTTTTTACAAGTCTATTAGCATTCCATAAGATAATTTCTTTGTGGTTTTAGGGTAGAAGAGTTAACGTGTTATAGCTTCATAGGAATATTTAGTTATATATTATTGAACTTATTGATTATATCTTTACAGAATTCATGTTTCTTGCAACAAACAAGCTGATTTCTAGGTAATTTTTTCAATCATATGCACA
>BQNB010212366.1:0-10134 GCA_026074375.1 Tanacetum coccineum
GCAGGCAGTTGTATGGTTTGTACTTAACAACAGTCCTGAAGTCGACGCAGACATCTTGGCTTACAGATAGTATGTTTCTTCCTTTTTTTATTTTGAAAAATCTTCTTTCTCGATGACTTATCCTAATATCATGAACTTTTGCAGAGAATCGCCTGATAACGTGGAATCGAGTTTTCCCGCGTGGTTTAATTACAAGGTAAATACATTAGATATATTACCTTGGAGTTATTGCTCATCTAAATCTGTTTGTATCTCTTTCGTAGATTCGTGAAAAAAAAGTGACAAACGGCTGTAGTGAAGAGTTATTCTCTTTGGCACGTGGACCTACTAATGCATGTACATACCCCGCTTGCATAGTTAACGGTGTGAAGTTTGTGGTACATGAACGCGATATACTTCATACCACTTAATTGAATGTTCACGACTCAATAACTTATCTTTGTAGGTTCGATGCTATGTATTGAGACGGAAAATCGGTCCTTAAGGAAGGCGTTTAGAGAAAATAATGAACAACCTTTGAAGATTGGCTTTGATTACGAGGATCTTGGTACCTTCCATCCTTTAGGCAATTTTTCAGGCATGTTGAATAGTCTTATGGGGGAAACAGTCCGGCCACTTCCCCTTGCTTGCGAGTGGGATGAAATTCCAGAGGCCTTTAAAGCGCATATTTACCCTACACTTGAGGTATTAATTGTTTATTTTACTTCTATTCTTATTGTTATCGACGTTTAGATATGCGTGTTATGTTTAAATTGTTTGTTTATTTAAATGCATATGTTTATATGTAGAGCTATTTCAACCTCGCGGAATGGTACAATAACTAGGACAAAGTGGTGGTTGACCAAAATGTATATATGGTGGGGGAAAGGGTAAGGCTTGGGCTGGAACTTAAATTGAGGCTACTTTGGCGAAAAAATAAGAACAGGATCAAGGCTGACCATTATGCAAAACATACGTCGCCCGACGAGGCAAAGAATCATCCGCCGCCGCCGAGAGTGTGGGGCGACAGAACCGAAGATGATTGGAATCAGTTGGTTGACTGGTGGTCCCAACCGGATCGGGTGTCGAGAAGTTTGCAAAATGCCGTTAACCGAGCAAAAAACACGATAATAACCCATCAAGGAAAAAAATCATTCGCGCAAGGAAGGAATGAATATGTAAGACTCTTTATAATTTTTGTGATATTTTAAAGGTGTTTATATTGTTTATTTATAGCTCGTTATTAATTTATTTGATATTGTATAGAAAGTCGACAAAGGGTATTACGAGGACCTCGTTGAAACGTGGAGGAAGGGGCACTCAAATAAGAAGACTGGCCAATTTAAAACCACAAAAAACAAGCAGAGATATGTAAGTAATTTAACTGTTTACATGCTTTAATAACTTATTTTATTTATTTTTAACCTATTTTTTTCTTTTTCTTTCACAGTTGGATATGAAGGCCATTTAAGATAATGTTAAAGCCGGCCTCATCCCGTTCAAGACCGATCAAGAAATATTGGATGAAATCGTTCTGAGTGACAACAGCCAGAATATGTCAGGCATGGGCAGGAAGTTACCGGGTGGTGGCTCAACTTCTCGCATGCGCGCAAATCGTACATTTGGAGATGTTATGACTCGGGATCAGATCACGCAGATGTTCAGGCAACAAGAGCAAGAAAAAGAGTTGCTGAGGAAGCAAGCTGAAGAGGCGCAAGCACGAGCTTATTTGGCTGCATTAAAGGCTGACGCGGCGGAACAGCGTGCTAATGAGGAGAATAATGCCACCCTAGGTCAGTTTTTTATGTACTACAACTCACCAAATAGTGCTCGTCCATTTATCCCTCCTACTTTTAGTCTTGTACCCCCACCCCCACCCGGTCCTATGCCCCAAATCACCCCTAATTGGGCTCACTTACTCCAACCTCCCTTTCCCTTTACTCAACCACTCCAACCTCCTTATACCGACCCACTCCAACCTCCTTATACCGACCCACTCCAACCACTCCAACCTCCCTATACCGGCCCATTTCCTCCCACTCCTGTCACCAATAATAACTTCAACAACTGTTATCGTCTCGTTCTCAACTCCACTCATTGTGTCGCCTCTAGTTCTAATTCTCAAGCCGAACGTCCCCGCTACATCCTTCAAACGAATCCCCATATGAACGATTTGCGGAACTGTGAACAATTGGCTCAAGATTTGGCTCGTGAAAACAATAACGAGTCCTCATCAGGGGAGGAGGAGGAGGCCGAGCAACATACGGGTGGTGATGATGACTATTCGGACGAGGACGAGTAGGCGTTTTTATGTAGTATCTTAGTATGTGTAATAACTTTTAGACTTGTTACGTTTGTGAAACATGGATTTAGTATTTTATCGTGGCGTGGATTTTGTTGAATGGAATTGTGACGTTTAGTAGTATTGTAAAAGTGGATTTGTTGAATTGTATTGTAACGTTTGGTAATTTATCGTATTGTGGATTTGTGGTATTGTAACGTTTAGTGATTTGTTATTGTATCGTATTGTGGATTTGCCGAATTCTGGATTTGTTGAAATGTAGATTTTTTCCGGAAAAAATTCCGGAAAAAATTCCCGAAAAAATCTGGAAAACTGGACAGGCGTCCAGTATTTTTTTTCCCAGGCACACTTTAGGGTCGACATTGTCGACCCTAATCTCAATATTAGGGTCAACAATGTCGACCCAAAGTGTCAAATGCATTGTCAACCCTAAAATTAGTCAAACTATTTTGTTGAAATGTTGTGGTCCCCATTGTCGACCCAAATTTCAAAGGTATGTGTCGACCCAAAGAATTTTGGGTCGAGAGTTTTGGATCGAGTTCTTAGGGTCGAAATTGTTGACCCTAAACACTTTGGGTCGACACCCTTTGTAATTTAGGGTCGAAATTGTCGACCCTACACCCTTATATTGTTGAAGTTTAAAAATTACTTGCATTAGGTGATGGATTATAAGCATGAATTGTTTTAAACAATGAGGGTACAGAGGCTACTTTGCATTTGTGATTATTTGGTGGATTATAAACAAAAGATGTAGCACTCAAAGAAAGTAAGCATTTGTTAAAGAATCGTGTATTATAAATCGTATGCGTTGTTACTATGCTAATGAACATTGTTAGTTTTTTAAACTATTGTGAAATACTATCATTTAAATTTAGATTCATTTTGATGCTGATTTGTGTTTGTTGTTGCTGTTGTGAATTTGAGACCCATGTTTCAATATCCGATGATAAATACTTCGATGTCCATGTTTTGTCCAATGCCCAAAGATTTCAATGCTATTCGTAAATTAAGTATGCATTGAATGCTCGGCTTATGCGAATATATTGCCACATCGACACTTTTATGGATTGTTATGTTGCTAAATTGCTTATTAAAACTGCTTATGTTGTATGCAGCGGAGCTACTAAGATTACCACTTCTACCAGCCTTCCATGAAGCATCAAATTCGAGGGAGCGAATGGTTCATGGTGTGAGTTATGCTGCAGCAGCTGCTGAAATCCTCGATGATACAGGCCGAAATTCTGTGAGTTTTATACATTAATATTTATGAAGTCGATGATGATTCGTTAACAAAAAAAGAAAAAAAATAAGTAGCAAGTTGATTGTTTCTATTTTTCTGTTGATTATGTAGGTGGGTCGCATTCCATTCAACGAATAGATTTAGCACTTCGAACTTTGAAGACTCATTAGATGCAAGAGTTAAAGACATGAAAATAATGAGATGTTATAAAAGGAAAAGTATTAATCATTTTATGATTTAAAAAGTGCCGGTTTGGATTCACTTTGGCTGCTTAATTTGATTATATGGATTCTACCAGTATAATGTGAGAAAAATAAATGCCTTCAGAATCCGTGTTTCACAAGCACTTACAATTAGTTACCAATATAAAATTTATGCATTGTATCATGAAATCTCGAACAAACATTGTGGATACTTTTGTTAGTGTTCTGCAAGTTTATACGACACGCACAGATATACAAAACCGATAAAGAAAAGACACCTCTGATAAAATAGACACTATACATATCGCGCCGCCGCGAAGCAGTGGTAACAAAACCTGGTTTGGTAACATAATAAACTCTATGTAACTGTATACAAAATATATATAATCATTATGATTTAATCATTATAATCCTTCATATTTAGTATGCGAGACAAAATATGCAGTTCTTTATCTTATGCTTTGATGATTTTGGTACTCCATGTAATGTTTACTCATTTTTTTTTAAGAATCATATATACATTGTTCATTTAAATGTTAGTATTATTTTAAAAATAATATATTAGAAACAAATTTTTCTCTCTAAAAAAGTGGTTTAAAAATATGTGTTCTACTATTGTGCTTAAAAGATTGCTCAATATGTATATTAACATATCACACAAATCACAAATGGGAGTTGATATGCACACCACATAAAGTGATGTGCACACCACAAAACTGCATACGTGATGTTGTACCATATGCATCACACAAGTGATTTTATGGTGTGCAAATCATTTTGTGTGGTGTGCATATCAGTTCCCGTTTAAACAATACAAATAAGTGTCTTCAGTTTTTCAAGTATTGAATTTGATTAGGTGAAGAAAGAATAGGAAGAGAGTACATACAAATAGTTAAGATAGTGAATATGATGTTGATGGGTTGAGAAAAAGAAGTGGTGTATTGCTTTAACTTTGGAAAAAAAAAGAATTTACGTATGCTTATAAATATATGATTTGACGTTTGGGTAAGATGTATGGTGTTATTCTACAATATACTAATCCCCGTTACATGTCACAACAAAAATTGTGCGGGCTGTCTATGGGCTAAGATCATAATGGTACGTTATAATTTTTTAAGACACAAAACTAATCCCCGTTACATGTCACAACAAAAATTCACAACAAAAAATTATCGGGCTGTCTAATGGGCTATAGATCATAATGGTACACCGTTATAACATTTTTTAAACACAAAACTAATCCCCGTTACATGTCACAACAAAAATTATGCGGGCTGTCTATGGGCTAAGATCATAATGGTACGTTATAATTTTTTAAGACACAAAACTAATCCCCGTTACATGTCACAACAAAAATTGTGCGGGCTGTCTATGGGCTAAGATCATAATGGTACGTTATAATTTTTTAAGACACAAAAAGTTAAAATATATCCATGTAAAGTTTTTACTATATTCTAAGATAGATTGGCAAATGCAAATCATACTCATATGTTCTGACTTGGGTTTTTTGAAATTTTTTTCGAATATCACGGGATGAATGAATTTTCTCTTTTATTGTAATTGAGCTATTTGGACAACACAAAAGCAGATATTATGGGCAGATGGAAAATGTGATGGTATTTTTTTGCCCATTGATTAAACTTGGGTCTAGTTGGATCTCCCTTAATTAAAATTGTTTTAATTCTACTAATATTCAATAGTCAAAATCCCTTTTTACTTTTTTCAAAATCCCTACATCTATTTTAGTATCTACACAATCAAAATTCATTTTATCCTCTTTCACCTACCTTTTTCATTTTAAAGCAACATGGAAGTATCCTTGACTCCCTGTTAAAAAAATTCAATCGAGTGAATCCATTTATCTTAACCTTTGTTCTAAATCAGGTAGTGTACATTTCTCTTGTTACTCTTTTAATTTTGTTGAGCTTTTAGTTTATTTATTTTTTTGCAATGTACCATGTAACTTTTTTTTTGTAGTGAATTACTTGTGGCTACCTTCAAAGTTGGTAACTTGGTAACTAATCCCGAATTAATACAAAGTTCTGAAACTCAGTTAACTTTGTAGTGAATTACTTTTAATGTTCAATTGTCTACTCAGAGGGTGTTTGTTTCGGCTTCTAATGAGCTTATTTGATTTTAGCTTATATTCCATAAGCCCCTATTTTCTGGCTTATATTGAGACTTATTGGCTTATACACAAGTTTATCATATCATAATAAACTTATATAAGCCCACAAATCTCAGAATAAGCCGGAAAATTAAGGCTTATGATATATAAGTCGAAATTATATAAGCTCATAAACCCTAAAATACTTTTAATTTTTTGATTATGTCTCCAATTTGGACTAACAAAAAGGAAAAAAAAAAAAAAGGCACAGTAGTCGGTTTGACCCATAAACCGAACTAGAATTCGGTTTTCGGTTCGATTCAGTTAGAAATAGTTTCATACTTACCATCACTCATGTAATAGGTAATAGGAGGGAGATGGAGGTTTACACAACGGATCGAATGTCGCAGCTTCCTGAATTTATCAATCATCACATCATGTCATTTTTGGACTCTCCTAAAGAACGTCTTCGAATGAGTGTATTGTCTAAATACTGGTTTGGGATTACGGCTTCATTCCCCATTTTGGATTTCGATATCCGTAAATTTGAGGGATTCAATTGTTTTTTGGGGGTGGGGGGTCGTGGAGTAACGTGTGGGTGATGGGGATGGGTTGTGGTGTTGGGGCTGGCCGAGTTTTGGAGATGACACGGACAGGATGGCACCATGAGGGGAGATGGGCGGGTTGAGAAGGGTTTTAAGTATTGGTATATTTGAGGGAAGTCCAAGTGTTTGTTTTGTGACCTAACGCGAGTAAAAAAGAAAATAAATGGAAAAACTAAGAAAAATGTAAAATATAAGGATAAAATGGAAGGATAAATAGGATAAACGAGAGAAATTTAAAAATGGAAAAAAAACACGGAAATAAGAAGATATATTAATGTAAATCCATTTGGGAGGTATTAAAAAAAGGGAATCGAAAATATAATAATAGAAATGGAAAAACACTATATTAGGATTTAAAGATGGAAATTTCTAATATGGGAATTAATGAATAAAATGGAAACAAGGGGATATTTAAACTTCGGGTTTAGGGGCAAACTTTGGATGTTTTTGAGGGGTATACCTCCCTCATGGGTGTGGGGACGCCACCCACGCCGAAGCCCCGGCCAGCGACGCCCCCCGCACCCTCCCCAAGACACACACAAATTTAAGCGCCCCAGCAAATCGCAGCAACAATCACACAAACACGGACCCCCGCCTTGGGGTGCACAGAACTCGCCACCCAAAAAAAATTGTCACTACTGCCACAAACGTTCTATCCGTTTTCAATCCTTGTGGTAGGTGTGATACACAAGTTAGATATTGCTTGAAAATGACAGTTTTGTGAGGTGAATTAATTTCGTAATCTAAGGCGGGCGTTGCAGTTATTTATTTTTTTGCGATCAAAGGCGGCGTGCAGGTGTTGCTCATTGACATAAGGGGGCCAACGTTACCATTGTACCGTGTGTCTAACAAACTCCTCGTATCATCTGCTTCTTCATTAACATCTTTGACAATACATGGTTGTGAGTTACCTTCGTCTTTCTTGGTTGGTAATGTCATCAAGTTCAAGTCTTTGAAGCTGTTGAAACATAAATATGTCACTATAGACGACAACATGATTAAGCATCTCACCACTGGTTGCCCTCTTCTTGAGGAACTCGTTCTTAAATATTGTCACGGTTTAAAAAGATTATGTGTTTCTGGACTTCAAAATCTTCAACAAGTTTTTCTTTGCGTTTGGAGTTGAAAGGATAGATATTGAAGCTCCCAATCTATGCTATCTTAAGTTATTCTCTCGATGTGGAAGGCCCCCATGTTTGAATGTGGCTTCATGCAAAAAACTAACAACTGTATGCTATTGTGGGGATCCCTCTCCAACAAGGAAAGGGTTAGCTGACTTTTCAGCCGACTTCCCCTACCTTAAAACTCTGTTTTTGCATCTTCCCGATATATGCGACAGCCTCAAGTTGTCAAGTCATTCCTTGACAAACATTTTGTTCTACATTCGGATTGTTGATTTGGAACAAACTTGATATCGAAATCCCCTAAATTGCTTTCTTTGAATTGGACATTCATTTCGGAATTTCCTTTGCAGTAAAAAGGGATTCAGTCTCATCAAAATCTCGTATGGAATGCCACCCTTTGGGTTTTGTTGAAGCTCTTTGGTTTAAAAAGTTGAGGCGGTTTTTGGACAAGAATGTTCGATTCAAAGAGTTGAAGTTGTGTATTACAACGGTATTGTTTTTGCCCAGAATATTTTTTTTCCATGTTTGTACTTGCTCTTGAGCAATGATATAATATAAGTACTTACAAATTGTCTTTTTCTAGTTACCCTATAAAGTCGAGGAATTGAGGATGATTCAGTCGCTGCCTTTAGAACTCGACCACGTTGATCTAGAACCAGACATCATAAGACCTCGATCTCGATCTCTAACTTTAGGATCAGCTTATTTAGCTGTTGTGGATGGCGTACTCTGGTGTTGCAGACCTCGATCTCTAACTTTAGAATCAGGTTTTTCTTCTATTCATTTTGAAGAATGGAGCTATATTGTCAATGTAAGTTTTATATGTACTTTATGGTGCCGCACAGAACATAATTTAACTAATGACATGATTATTTGTACTGAATAATCTTGTTATGTCTTTCTCAGTTTACATATGAGAAGTTACTTATACAAGAAGATCAAGGCCAAACTAACGTTCGTATTGTGACGTCTTCCTCTTCCAATGCCAAAGAGCACTTCAGTGACTTGACTTCATTGTTGATGGCATTACCTCGTGATGGACTAAGACCAATAATCACTTTCATAAAGGAACAAGGTACAATTATATTTCTCTTTTTGAGATCAGCTAATTTAATGTACTCATGTATGACATATTCGTTATCTTTTCCATGTATTGTTGATATGCAAACAGTTGTTCAAAAAGCAGGATAATGAATGTCCAAGGTACGAGAATCCATCAGTGTGGTTGGAAGGAAGTACGCATACTCAGAGTACTAGTCTCCAAAAGGTCTAAATCGGCATAGAAACCTTGATCCCGTGAACCCCCAAAAAAATTGGTTTTATGTTGTGGTGTAGTTTATATAACTGGAAGTGAAGATACAACTAGCTGATTTATGTAGTGGTGTAGTTGATGATGTGATGACTCGATATCTTTTAGTATGTATGTACTCATGCATTGAATATATTGGTTTCAACTGTGGTAATTTTCTTTTCTCTGTGTTTTAGTTCAGCTCGAATCATCTCCAAGCCGAGCACAAGCATGCTCACTTGAGCTCAAGCATGTCGAGATTGATTGTTAATTTACACACGTAAGTATAGACGATTACTAATAGAAGACTGCAAATAACTTATTATTGGTTATCCATCTGATCCCTTCAACTTTAAGTTTTCATATCTGTTCATACAATTTTTGTGATAGCCAAGAGATTATATGTGATTTTGTAACAATTAATTGTTTATTAGTTATTACTTAGTTAATAAACGTTTGCTTAAAAAAATATATAAACCAGCTACAACTGCTGATTTATGTTGGAATTCAGAAGCTAAGTTTTAGCTCAGTTAAACTGAGAGTTCATATTTATGGGTAAAGACTAAAGTACTCGATTTTCGGTTTTAATATGCTTATGACGGGTCAAAATGAAATAGTTGGTTATAATGGAAACTGGTTGAACGAGTCAAACAGGTCAAAAGTCTCTCAAAATGTACAAGTACTTAATATTAGATTTTATTTTAAAGATTAGATTTTTATTACAGCAAGATAAAAGTGTTTACAAAGTCAGACCAACCCGTTCTGAGAACACCCCTTTTCACCCATTAGACCAACGTGTCCAACAACAACAACAACATACCCAATCCCGCGGGAGCGGGGTATGGATTAGACTTACGTGTCCTAGTGTATGCAAATTTGGGCAAAAACCGTAAAACCGAACCGCAAACCACAACCATACTAGAATAGTTACCAGAAGCAAATGGCAGTACCTGTTCGTTATTTCTCTTGCGTTTTCCCGTCACTTCTGTTACAGATTTTGATGGCATTGGTGGATCATCGGATGAAACTTTTTTCTTTCCATCTTCAGTGTGAAGGCCTTGAAGGTTAACTCTATCCGTAGTTGCATGTTCACAATGCGTCAGCACCGTATCTACGCTTTCCTCTTGACAATCAACTTTTATCTTATGAGTTCTCGTAGAAGGAATAGTTTCTCTAGCCTCCTATAAAATTATGCGATTATAGCACATGTTGGAAAAAACTTGATCTTGGATCGGAATAAACAAAGCTTTGAATCAAAATATACCAGAAATAAACTTGCTATTAAA
>BQNB010212367.1:0-10134 GCA_026074375.1 Tanacetum coccineum
TTTCATTTCTAGGCCCACTAAACAAACATCTTTGATCACTATGAAACCCATAAACCCATTCCCATATACCTATACCAAACGCACCCTAGGATTTTCATATAAAAACTAGCATAGTACCTGTGCAAAGCAGCGGTTTAGGAAGCATTAAAAATCAAAAAACTAAAAATTAATAAAAATATATCAAAAAATATAAAGGGAATTGCATATATATCCTTCCAAAAGACTATAATTGCATATATATCCAAGCTAAACTCATAATTACATATATATCCTTCTTAAACTTTATATATATTTCACTAGATTCAAGGCCCGCCCGTTGGGCGGGGAGTTTTAAGGTATTGTTGGAGATGTAACGTGGAGAAATAAATGTGTGATATTTGTATCGCAAGTCTGTATTTATATAGGAGGATTAAAATGGTTTCAAAATTTAGTAAATTCCGGATATTATCAAAGGTAACAATTTGACTGAATTAAAATCATGACTATAATCATGGAAATTTGTTGAAATTTTAAATTGGAAGAGTTTTTAAAATAATCAGTTTCTAACATTCCCAAATTATCTTTAATGAGATTTTGATTGAATAATAATGATTGAGAAAAAATTAGGGAAGATTTATTGAAGAAAATTGGGGGAAACGAATGAAGTCAACAGGTTATTAAAGTGTTTTGATCCAACGGTTATCAAAAATCTATAATGCCACGTGTTTTATTTTTAAAGGTTTTGAAGCAAGATCAACTTTGACAAACCCTCCTTAATATAGATAACTAGATTCAAGGCCCGCCCGTTGGGCGGCGAGTTTTAAGGTATTATTAGAAAAAACATTGGCATTTTGATACTTGTTGGCTATTGTGTTTTATTGTTTGAACTATTGGCTATAATTTACATAAGTTATGGTTGATATAATGTTCACAAAATAAATGTAATTAGCAAGATATGCTATAAGATTGTATTGTGAAACATTTATTTAGCAAAGAAATAATCTGATAAAACATAATTATAGATTGTTATGAGATTACCCTGTAATATTGGTTGGAACTTCTAATCAGTTTTCCAAATATCCCAAATTATCTTTAATGATATTTTGATTGAATAATAATGATTGAAGAAAAAATGGAGGAAGGTTTATTTGGAAGAAAATTGGGGGAAACAATGAAGTCAACGGGTTATTAAAGTGGTTTTGAACCAACGGTTATCAAAAATCTATAATGCCAACATGTTTTTAATTTTTTTAAAATTTTGGGGCAAGATCAACTTGACAAACTTTCCTTTAATATAGGATAGTAGATATATATAATATATATAAAAATATATATATAAGTATATACATATATAACTATATATAATAGTATATATAAATATATATATAATATATATCTATATATTTATATATATAATAAACAGGTATGCATATTTGATTATTTTTTTGCCAGGGGGGGGGGGGGGGGGGGGGTTCGTCATGTCATTACAATTTATTTATTTTAGTATAATTCCGTGTCATCACAATTTATTTATTTTATTTGGTAAAATTCCATGTCATCACAATTTATTTACTTTATTTATTTTTTTGGTAAAATTCGGTTATTTTTCCACAGGAAATTTTGGATTTTTTAAAAAATTATGTCAATTGTAAGATTTGAACCTAGGTCTTCTAATTCACAAACAAGCACCTCAACCAATGGAGCCAGCCAGAAGTTGTGATATGCAATGAAAATCAAATATGTCATGCTTTAAAAAAAATTCTTTTTTGAGATAAATTTGGAAAATATTTGTAGAAGATTTGAATTCTAAATAATACACTTCAAAATGGCTATAAAAATCACCTTTAAATAATAAATGTATGTAACAACTTTGACATATATTCAAGTGGCAAGTTTTAAGGCATTAAATGATCATATTTAATTTGGTCATATAACCACTAATTCAAATAATTATGGAGGCTAATTATAGAAGAAATTAATGGGCCCATTAATCTCTCATAATTTCCATTGTCTAAGGAGTAAATCCCCTATAAATAAGGATCACAATTGCTTGGAAAAACACACAAAAACATAAACACTTAGAAGCAAAGGGTTCTTGATTTGTAACTAAAACAAGAACAAGCATTTACTTATATCCCAAGGAGGTATTCGTGTAACCCATGCATAGGGTCGATAAAAAGAAAGTTTCTTCTTCCCATCCACAATCACACGCACAAATTGTCGAGTTTTCATGTTGTTAATTTGCATGCAGCCTTGCATATACTGTCGAATTATTAATGTTACTTTTAATTCACACGCACGAATTGTTAATTATAGTTTATAGGAGGTACGATTACGGTCATGTAAAAAATATTTACTTTCTCATATAATTTTTTCAAATCTGTAACAAAGAGATAAATATGGAATTGATTTTAAGTTGATAAACATCTCTAAAAGATAAATTAGGAATTTATTATTAGTTCTTATATTTCTCCATTATAATAAATTACCAAATAAATTGATTCCAAATTCTCTGTTTAAATTCCTTATATAATTTGATTATAGTTTGTAGATAATTTAGGAATGTATATTTTAAAGATAACAATATTCTTAGTCAATTTTGTATATTTTTTCATTATAATAAATTACGAATTAAATTGTTTCTAGATTCTGTGTTTACATTCCTTATATAATTTGAATATAGTTTGTAGATAATTTAGGAATGTATATTTTAAAGATAACAACTAAAGAATAACAAATACATACTTTCCATTATAATAAATTATCTACAAAATTTAATAAACTTAATTCAAAATCTATACAGTTACTTCAAAAACAAAACAATAATTAACAAACATGGCTAATATGCTTAAAAAATTAACACAATATACAATTTAGAAAAAACAATAATAAACAAAAGAAAAATATAAAAATAATAATCACAAGTCATACCCGCCCATCGGGCGGGTTTTGTAACTAATATATATATATATATGCATCCATAGATTTCATTTTTGTTATATATGAAAAAAATGGACACTTTGGGTTATTCGAAAATAAATGGATACTTTGGGTTATCCCGTATGAAAAAAAGATATTTTGGGTTATCTAGGTTTTATCAGTTCGTTTGAAGATTTGTCTCGGCATGTTGGCGGATTTCTTCAACAACTAATTGTGTTCGTGTGTGACGCTTCTGTTGCTACTTGTCCCATATGAAGACTCTTTGTTGCATATTAGTTTTTAATTAGCTTTAATGTTTCGTGTTTTCTTTTCTAGCCTCGAGCTTTCGTGATTTCGCCACTCGGACTGCAGGGGAGTATTAGCCAATAGATAAATAAGCTCAAGCCCGTTCGTGGGTTTAGGGTCCATTAGGTTTTTAGGGTTATGCATTTGTACTCTGTAAAAAGATTTAAGTTCATTTGGATATCAAACTTAGCTTCGATATCGGGGGACTCATCCATACCCTCCATCTCCATATCATCTGACGAAGGAGATTAAATCCTTAATTTACACTGCAGGGGTATCTTGGTCATTTCAGTCCACTATATAAATATGGTTTTCTTTAACAAACACTCATTCAACACACACACACACAAAGCGTGTTTTTTTCTCTCTCTACCAACAACAGATCAATCATCAGGAACAAATTTATTAGATCTAATCCTAACATCTAATCATCACGAGTATCAATATGAGCATTACGAACATCTAAGCGATCGATCTTCGATTGATTATCTCCTTCTTCAGTTGATTAATATCATGTTAGATTCATAATTTTAGCTTATTTGATGTGAATAAGCTTATTAACTTATCATCATCCGAATTTATAAGCTTATTATTTAGCTTATTTTGATCGAATATCTTAATTATTTGTTATTATTGATAAGCTAATTTATTTATGTCCTTTATGTGAATCAGTTTATGTATTATCATCATTTGAATTTATGTTGCTGAATTATAAGCTAGCTTATTTTGATAAATTATAAGCTATCTTATTAGCTTATTTATGTTGCTTGTGTTAATAAGCTTTATTTTTAGCTATTTTTTATGTTCTGAATAAGCTCTATTAGATTAATTTGTTGATATACGCTAAATTAAGATGTATTTAGCTTATGAGTTAACAATAAGCAGTTTTAAGTGGCTTTTGGTTAACGAGTTTGATATATCATATATGATACTTTTCATACGTATATCATATATGATATTGCTTTGTCATATGCATATTGCATGTGATTATCATATATGATATTCCTTTTTTCCAAAAAACAATTTATTTATTCTTTTATATTCATTTTAAATTTTCAGAATTGAAGAACATGAATGTTTGTTCATTATGTGGAAGTTTTGATCACAACAAAAAGAGGTGCCCTAAGAGGTTTGAAGATCAAGAATAAGTCGTGGTTCAACATTAAGTTGTTGTTCAAGAAGAAATTGTTGTTTAAAAAAGTACTCTTTTATGTTTGATTGTTATACGAACAAGTGTTATAATTCTTTTTTCACTTGAATTTTGTTGTTTTTGATGTTACATGAATGTGATTCTATTATATATCATATGTGAAATTCTAGGAAATCATATATGATTTTACATCAGTTTCTTTTACATTTGAATTATCATATGTGATATTTGTATTTTACATTTTGGTAACAAAGTATCATATGTGATTTCTTTCATAAATCACATATGATTTAACATGATCATCACTGATTTATCACCTATCATACTTGATATTTAAACAATGATAACATGTGTTCCTATTCTAATGCTATTTTTATGAGTGATTATGAATGTGTGCATAAAACTTAAACAAAATAGACATAATATTCAAAATCAAATCCGCAAGACATTGTACTAGTTTCAGATGGTTTACAAAATCGTCTATAGAAAATAAATGGAGATCACATTTTTTTCGTGTGCGTCTTTGCAAACCTCACACTCTGTTCTTGGAAATCTCTCCGTTGTAGATTTCCATATGCATCATTAAGAAAACCCCACACTCCGTTTCATTGTCTTTTTGTAGCTCACTTTGGTATGATGATTGTTGTTTCTTAATGTTCACTTGTCTGGCCTTGAGATGATTGAATTCTTCAAAATGCATTAAAAACAGCTTTCTCTACACAAATAAAAAGATTTGATTTTATTTTCAGACACATTATCATATATGATATATTATAGTGTTAGAGAAGTATAGACTCATATATGATATTATATATACACAAAACTAACTTTTAATTACTCACCATGAGATCACATAGTTCCTTGTATTTTATTTTAAAGCACATTATCATATATAATATATTATAGTGTTACAGAAGTTGATTTTCAAGCTGATTATTATATATGATATTATATACAAAACTAACTTTTAATTACTCACCAGGATATCACAAACTGCTTGTATTTTATTTTTAAGCACATTATCATATATGATATATTATAAATGCTTAAAACCTAACTTATATAATGTATGATACATTTCATAAGTTTTTACAGTTTGTTTAGGCAACTTATCATATATGATTTTTCACTAACATATCATACTATATACGTTTAACGTAGAATAAGCCTTTGGCTTCGCCTTATGTTTAGCCTACACCTTCAGCAAAAGTTTATTCGTGCTTTTACTTATTCAAACTAACTTCTAGTCTATTATTTCGTCTCTAAAATCACAATTTTATCAACAAATTCTTTCTAAATAGTGAAAACTTAACTTCTAATCACTTATTTTCTTCATTAAAGTCTTAATAACATCAACATACTCTATCTAAAACTTATTTATCACTATAACATTATCTAACATCAGAATAACATCAAAATATCATCATTATTAATTATATAAACACAATAAATTGAAAAAAAAATCACAATATGTTCATCAAAAACTGTATAAACATTAAAATATGTAGATGAAGTATTTTATACCTGAATTAGTGATTTTAAGCTTGTATTTCGTCAGCTTTTTACTCGAATCTTCAGCTCTAAGCTTAATAGTTAAGATTTGTTCTTCAACAACATTATCGACATCTTTTTCTTTCATTTCTAATGCGATTCGTGGATGATCTTTGATTTGTGTGTGTATTTTTTGATCGGTGTAAAACTATGTTTTTTAGTGTGTATGTTTGATGAGAGAGAAAGAGAATACATATCTAGATCTAGATGAGATGAATTGAGGGTGGTAGGTGTGTGAGGGGAAATAACGTAAACACCCCATCGCTTTTTTTTGTTTTTTAATTAAAAAATCCCTTTAATCCTTGCCTTTGATCTATTTTAGATGGAGGGCTGAGATTGGTCCCCCGTACCTAAGGAATGGATATATGCATCCATAGATTTCATTTTTGTTACATATGCATGTGGCCTAAACAAAGGCGTTGTGAACGCGTTCGATGGATGATTTTTGCGGCTTGACTATGTAACTTTTTGAACATGATGTGTCTAAGATGTGAAAATGTGAACACTCTTTACAAGCAACCAGATAGGAAGTCTTCACACATTCTCATCTCTAAAATCACACCTACCACACCTACCCTTCTTTAGTTATGCATAATATCTCGCCAGAGAATAAAGTTCAAAGACTTGATCAATGTTAGGTAGAAGAGAAGATTTTTTCTTTTCTTTCTTTTTTAAAAACGTACAAGATTTTGTTTCCTTTATTATTATGAACCTAATTGAGACTCTATATTGATTCCTTTTATTATTATGAACCTAATTGAGACTATATATTGTTTCCTTTTTATTATTATGAACAAGACCATATATATATAATCCATCGATGCATATATCTTGTTTTCCATCAGTTGATTCTTGTTCTCTTAAGCCATTATGTAAGTTTTTCCCTTGTCTTTTTGTTTAATATTATTAGTATTCCATGGATAAATTCTTGTTTTCTTAAGCCATTATGTCAGCTATCCCTTCTTGTCTTTTTGTTTAATATTATTAGTACAACAGGATATATGCATTAGATGCACTTACTTTTTCGTTAAGTTAAACTAGTGACTTGACTTGATTTGACTTCCGGATATCCCATGCAACTATACAAAACACATCAACGTACTGTGAAGTTCATTATTAATTGTGTTGAGCATTATCGTTTTATTTATTTTTTTATTTTTTATGAACGCCGGGTCTCAAGAACCAGTAGATAACAAAATAATTGTTATAACATCAAAGTTGGAAACATTTGCTACTGCCAATGGAACAGTTTTGATGGACGGAACTTGAGAGGAGCTTCAAAAGACCCCCATCATCCAGAGTGAACTAGATGATTTCCGTGCCTCGATACTTGATCATAGAATGTCATGTTGTCACCCTAACATTGTGACAGTACATGACGTCGAATACGATGACACGCATTGTTATGTTGCTCTCGAAAAATGTCCCTTCAACCTGGAACAGTATCTAACGGCAAACCCCGCGTTAATATCAAAGCCCGATTTTCTTCCGACACACATATTCCGGTATAATTTATTTTAGTTGTTTGCTTTATATTTTCTTTTTATTTCCTACAAAATTTTAGTTTATATTTCCTACAGAGGTATAAACTAAAATAAACTAAAATACCTCTGTAGGAAATATAAACTAAAATTTTATAGGAAATAAAAAGAAAATATAAAGCAAACACCTAAAATAATTATACTAGAATATGCGTGTCGGAAGAAAATCGGGCTTTGACATTAACGCGGGGTTTGCCGCTAGATATTGTTTCCAAGTTGAAGGGACATTTTTCGAGAGCAACATAACAATGCGTGTCATCGTATTCGACGTCATGTACTGTCACAATGTTAGGGTGACAGCATGACATTCTATGATCCAGTATCAAGGCACTGAAATCATCTAGTTCGCTCTGGATGATGGTGACTCTTTTAACCTTGTCTTGAAGCTCCTCCCAAGTTCCGTCCATCAAAACAGTTCCATTGGCAGCAGCAAATGTTTCCAACTTTGTTGTTATAACAATTCTTTTGTTATCTACTGGTTCTTGAGACCTAACGTTCATAAAAAAATAAAAATAAATAAAACGATTATGCTCAACACAATTAATAATGAATTTCACAGTACGTGGATGTGTTTTGTATAGTTGCATGGGATATCTGGAAGTCAAATCAAGTCAAGTCATTGGTTTAACCTAACGAAAAATTAAGTGTATCCGGTGCATATATCTTGTTGTACTAATAATATTAAACAAAAAGATAAGAAGGGATAACTTACATAATGCTTAAGAAAACAAGAATCGATCCTTGGAATACTAATAATATTCAACAAAAAGACAAGAAGGGAAAAACTTACATAATGGCTTAAGAGAACAAGAATCGATCGATGGAATACAAGATATATACATGGTTGGATTATATATATATATATATATATATATACATATATATATATATATATATATATATATATATATATATATATATATGTGTGTGTGTGTGTGTGTGTGTGTATAATATATAATAAAAATGAAACAATATATAGTCTCAATTAGGTTTATAATAATAAAAGGAAACAATATAAAGTCTCAAACAAAATCTTGTACGTTTTTAAAAAAGAAAGAAAAAAAAGAAAATCTTCCCTTCTGCCTAGCATTGATCAAGTTTTTGAACTTTATTCTCTTGCGAGATATTATGCACAAAGAAAGAAGGGTAGGTGCAGGGGCGGACCCATGATTTTCAAAAGGGTGTTGCACAATTTTTTTTATAAGTACCAATTTTTTATCCAAACACTATATAAATAGTAAAAATGACAAATAATACCGACACTCTTATAAACGATAACTAAATAAAAAACAAGAGTAAACTGCAAAAATCATCCCTGTGGTTTGTAGTTTGTGGCACTAATCATCCCTAGCCGATACTATTGGCACTAATCATCCCTGAGTGGTGAAACGTTCGGCAAAAATCATCCCTAAAGGGATGATTTTTGCAAAACTTTTTGTTAAACTTTTTGCAAAAATCATCCCCAATAAGGATGATTTTTGCCAGACATTTGGCAGTCAGGGATGATTAGTGCCAATAGCAAACACTATATAAATAGTAAAAATGACAAATAATACCGACACTCTTATAAACGATAACTAAATAAAAAACAATAAAATAACAAAAAGACTTACTAGATCGCCATCAAGGAAACACTCAAGAGTCGAAGCACGTGTTTGACACGCTTAGCATTAAAGAGCCGAGGCACGTATTTGACACACTTCCCTTAAAATAGATTTGCCGTTTGTTTTCAGGGTACAGAAACAGTACTGCCGGACTTAACAAACTGCTTGGAATATCACCTTTTCAAATGTGTACCCCATATTTTGGAAATCAATAATACTTATTGATTTGATGTGTGTTAAACCTATGAAATTAGGGCCTCTATATACACAATAGAGTGCTCCCAAGTTTACTCATCTCACCGATGTGGGATAGAAAATAAACGTAAAATTCCTCTTTAAGCATGGTACCGAATGCCTAACTTTGAGACGCGATATCTCATTCACATCTTGGACACATAAAAGTTCATTGCGAAGCTCTCTACAAGGGAGAACGCAAACTTACAAACTATTACTTATATATATGACACATACATATAGATAATTGTGTCCAAAGTTGGTCAAAATCACTTTGCCAACCAAATTTTCCATCAATTAACCCTACAAAATCTTAGTGACACAATTTTTTAAACTATGTTTTTTTTAGTGTTGACAATAATTTTAGATGAAAGGGAGTAAAAGGGAACCGATTTGTTCCTTTGTCACCATCAACTTGAAGTGTACTGCAAATACCAAAGGGAACGAAATAGAAAGACACCCGAGGCCCAAGACTTAGGATCAACATTTCGATAGTAAGTGAGCACTCATCTGGTTAAAGAGAGAGTTAAGTCTACAAATGAGTATAAACTATTGAGTCAATTAAATGCGTAGAATGTTTTAAATTGGCCTGCAAAAACTCTTACGTTGTAAATTGTTTGTTGTGCATCACCATACAAGCATAGAAGAAGAAGAAGAAAAAAATGGTTTTTCTTTATCTTAAAAAAATGACTACTTTCTTTACAAAAAGATGAAATAATCAACTAACAAGTTACAAACTCGACTGCCATTAAAGGGGAAGTGTTAAAAAATTTTGATACCGCAATACTATCAATACACATATTAGTACATTTTAATTAATGAAACAAAGAGAACCGAAATCCACAGCATA
>BQNB010212380.1:0-10134 GCA_026074375.1 Tanacetum coccineum
GGGTACACTGCCCGTTAAAGTGTTGTTTTTGGTTAAGTCGGCAAAATATAAATTTAAAACTTGAATCATAATTTACAACTACACAACGACACATCAAGTTTTTGGCGCCATTGCCGGGGAGTGAAAAATAATCTTGATTTTTATTTGATATTTTGGTTTTTAGATGAGATTAGATTTAACCCTTAGGATTAGTGTAATTTAGATTAGTGTATAATTCTGTATATTTGCTTGTATATTTGTGTGTTTCATTGTTTGCGTAGTTAATTATTTTCATAATACACTGTTCTAGTTGATAAACTGATACAGCGTATCCACTTTCATTGGATATGGCGTATCCAACTTTCTATCCAATACAGCGTGTTCATTCAAAAAGATTAATACGGCGTATTCAGTTCCATTGAATACAGCGTATTGATCATCTGATAAAATAACATATCTGGTTTTCCGCATTCAATTTTCGTATATCTGTGTTTTCTTTCTCCTGAGCCCATCCTACTGATTGTTTATCCCTTGTTTCAGGTAGTGCATGACAAGAAGTTTGACTAAGGAACTATTTACACCTTTCAAGGATCCGGAACGAGAATTTTGATCATCTAGGAAGCACTTCAAGACACCAAGTCTTGACGAATCGAGATCGCCTGATTTTGATCTATTTTCTGACCAAGAAGAATATTCAGAGGAAGAAGTTGCGAAAACAATGGTGGAACTATGGAACAATACATGAGCAAAACTCGAGCTGACTATAGATCGGGAATTGCTAGGCCTAAGATCGAGGACAAGGATAGTTTTAAATTAAAAGGCCAAATTCTCAAGGAACTACGTGATAACACATTTAGCGGTTCAGATCATGAAGATGCGAACGAACATATTGAGAAAGTTCTTGAGATCGTGGATTTATTCCACATCCCTAATATAACTATAGACCAAGTGATGCTTAGAGCCTTCCTTATGTCCTTAACTGGAGCCGCAAGTCGTTGGCTAAGAAACCAACCATCTGGTTCGATTACAACTTGGGAAGATCTGAAGACGAAGTTTCTAAGCAAATATTGCCCACCTGCTCATACTGCAAAGAAAATGGAGGAGATCAACAACTTTCAGCAAAAAGCGGATGAAAACCTCTATTAAGCTTGGGAGAGATTTAAAGAACTCTTGATGAAGTGTCCTCAACACTATTTAACAGAAATGCAGGAGGTAGTCCTGTTCTATAATGGATTGGATGTTCCAACTAGATAAATTCTTGATTCAAGAGGAGCCATACCATCAAAGACTACTTCTGATGCGAAAGTAGCCATCCAAGAAATGGCTGAATACTCTTAAAAATGGCACAATGGAACATCAAAGACCATAAGTACTGAAACTTCTCACGGATTAGCAGCAATACAAGCACAACTCAACAGTCTTGAAAGAGAAATCAAGAAAGTAAATGAAAAAGTTTATGCTGCTCAAGTAGGATGTGAACAATGTAATGGTCCCCACTACATCAAAGATTATCCACTCAAGGAAGAAGGGAAAACCCTATAAGAAGCTTACTACACATAATTTGGTGCACCTTTTCAAGAAGGGGGATATAGAGCAACAACTCTGGGATTCTATCAAAGGAACAACGCGAATCCTTCATACCAAGAACGAAGGCAATCTATGGAAGATACCCTGAGCAAGTTTATGAGTGAATCGGCCAAAATACATGAGGAGAACTCCAATTTGATCAAAGAGATCGGAGCTTCAATGGATGCTGCCATAAGGAACCAAGGAGCATCAATTAAGACTCTGGATATCCAAATCGGGCAAATAAGCAAGGTCCTACAGGAAAGAGGATTTGGAAGTTTACCGAGCTCAACTAAAACTAACCCGAAAGACCATTTCAAGTCGATCTTAACTATTGTCGAAGCTGATTCATACCCGATACGCCGTATGGGATCCTCCTAATACACTGTATCCACTAGACAGAACCGTACACTCATGTACAAGACAAAACAAACGACAATTTTGTTTCCAAGTCGTTTAAATTGTTACTACTGTGAAGAAAAGAAGGGATCATATGGACCGCAATGTTCAAAAGCTTACTCATATGGAGCTTCACATAATTCCATACCTAGAAAAAAGGAAGACCCAGGGAGTTTCACTTTACCTTGTTTTATTAATAATGTTTGCTTCAATAATGCCCTTGCTGACTTAGGAGCTAGCGTAAGTGTTCTGCCTTTCTCGACCTACCTTAACTTAGGATTACGCGAATTAGCTCACACTAAGTTGACAGTTGAATTAGCTAATAGGACTGTGAAATATCCAAAAGGAATTGCTAAAAATGTGCTAGTAGGTATTGGTAAATTTGTTTTCCCAGTAAATTTTATAATTCTTTATATGCCCGAGGATATCAAAGTTCCTTTAATCCTTGGAAGACAATTTTTGTCAACCGCCCATGCTAAGATTGATGTTTTCAAAAGGACGATTACTTTGAAGGTGAGGAAGAGAAAATAATTTTCAAAAGTGTTAAACCTGCTAGTAGTTTAATTAAGAGGGTCTACATGCTAAGCTTAAGAAAAAAAAATGGAACTTGACTTAGAAGCTAGGCTAATGGGAGAGACTTTGGTGTTAAATAGATCATTAGACCCTTTCTTTGAGGATTACATAGAACTAAACGATCTTAATGTACCATTAGAGCTTAGAAGAGATCAAGTTGATGATTTAATGCCCACCATTGAGGAAGGTGAGGTAATTGAGGAATTTAGAGCTAGGAATGATGCTAGAATGGTTAGCAAAGTTTTTGGATATCCTAGTGATTGCGACACGATTTAAAGATCTGTATGGATTGTGCCTACAACTTGAAGTTTTTTTGCATGATAGATTTTGAATTTTTACACGGCTAATTTTTTCCCTATATTGTACGTCAATGTAATGTCCAAAAAGTTTCATAACTCTATAATGAAGGACAAAATGGAATACAAGGGGAATAATGTAGTTGTAGCCTTAATGAACATACCTATCTTTGTTGGAAATTTTTCTATCTTAACAGATTTCGCAGTTTTAGAGGATATGGATGCTTATCGTGATGAAGGAATGGGCGATGTTATTTTTGGCGAACCATTTTTAAGAAAAGTTAGGATTAATGCAAAATGGTTTGAAGGAATGATTACCATTCACAATAGTAACGAAGAAGTTACTTACCAAATGGTTGGAGCACATCTGAGGTTTGAACACCACACTAATGAACAATGCAACAAGCTCCCACCATTACTAAAGGTAAGTGAAGAGGATAAGACTAATGGAATCTCGCACTCATATCAAAAGCTCAAGAGTTTCTACAAGGGGGTCTTGAACTTAGGACTGAATATGTCTGACATGCGAAGATGGAAGAATGGCTCACACGCGGGCACATAAGTGTGCATAAGATGAAGTAAAGAAGGAAGAAAAATCTAACTTAAAGACTTTGTTGTAAACAAAAGTGCTTCCCGGGAGACAACCCGGATTATTATTTATTTTTATTGAGTATGTCTTCCCAGACATCAATACGGCGTATCCGCTCCATACCATATGGCTTATTGATTGTTTGGACGTTATCATTCCTTTATTTTTATGCACTTTAAAACATTATTGTCAGTTATGTCAATACGGCGTATTCATGCACATGATACGGCATATTCAACAAACCGACCCATATTTAGTATTTAGTTTAGTTTAAATTAACCGTATATACCAAGATAGGAATGCATGTTTTTCCTTTATTTTGCACAGGACCTCGCTGAAAGAAACGAAATCGACAATGTTGGTGGAGAATCTACGACCTGGAAATTTTGAAGTGTTGGAGTCTTGAAACTTCCAGAAGGTTGTTCAACACACATCCTTGCTCATAAACTCAGCATGGAGAATCTACCGAGCAAAATATCAGGGGCGTTTCTCATTCTAATTTTTTTAAATTTCTACTTTTTGTTTTATCTATACAATGAGGACGTTGTATAATTCAAGTGGGGGGATGGGAATTAGAATGTATACTTGTACTATTTTTCACATAAAATGCTTAAATTATTCTCAATTTAAAAAAAAATTCAAGCATACTTTTGTGAAATTACTTAATACATAACTTGCACACAATAACCCTTGTTAGATATTGTGAGGATTTAACCTTATCCGTTTCCAAATGTTTACCCAAATTCCACAAAAATATGAGTGTGCCGGTGATGTTGTAGACTTTAAAACTTGGCTTGGTATATTTATTCGAGACCACAATAATGAGTACTATAGATTTAGATGGAGTAAATTGGTAAATTGTTAAGATTACACCCAAAAAGCCTTTATATGTCGTTTTATTAACTAACTACACTGGTTAGCTGTCACACCCCGCCAAGGCGGAAACGCGAGGCGTAAACAAGAATGGATATCATCACAACACATGGTGTCTATATAGAGAATACTAAAATGAATATTAAAGTAAAGCAAAGACATAAAGTGTCATAACAATACCCAAAACCTAATGGTGTCTTTATTAATGAGAAAGAGGTCTCGTCAATAAATAACATGCAAAAACATAAACCAAACAATTCAAACAGAAAACATAAATAACTCCAAGCATCCTACGGTCTCTTCTAGCCACTTCATTCTATCTTCTTGCAATTGAATAGGATAAAACAAGTAGTTTCAAAAAACTCATGTATTTTACTAATCCTAAACACAAATAATTGGAACGACAGACCCACAAGAATGAAGAATACCAAAAAACTATCCGAAAGTTATTAATTATGAATCGTGAAGAGGTGAAATTATCAACCCGATTTTGTATTATACAAGCGTAGCAAAAAAATATTGAAAAAACGCCACGAAAAAAAAGAGCAAGAAAAGTTTTAAGATAAACGTTACGCAAAAGCCTTAAAACCAAAGGAATTAATAGGAAAGGATACGATTATTTCGTTGATATGGTACAAACGTCAACAATGTAAGTATTGAAAAAAAAGTAGGAAGAAATCGCCACTAACAAATAAAGTGGAAGATATCGCCACTTGTCTTGTAAAATATGTAAAGTATAGGATGATTGGAAAGTTGACCGTTACGGGAAAGCCAGCTTTGGTTGTTGTTTTTGATCTATGATCAAGACGTTTATTTATTAAATAGTATGTAGTCTTTATCCATGGTAAAATCGGTCAGGAAAAAAGTGTCTAGCAACTTATATCTTGGACTTAATCTATTTGTTATTCCAATAATTTTATTTAACAATAAATTAATTCCCTTACCTAATCACATTAGCCATGGGTTTTAAAATAATTATATAAACACTTATTTAATATACGCGAAACTGAGGATGAGATCCGAGCAAAAAGTATTACGTCGTTACGAACGGGCATGTATGCATGTCTCACTCAGCTCAGCTTCAACTGCCTTTGTTGTTTATTAGTTACTAATTAGTGAAAGTTAAAAGATCCATACCTTATATCATTCTTCATCCTAACCCTTGGTTAAACTCGAATGAGGATGTGATCGAACACACATGTCCCTAATTCTGTCGTTAAACGAGGTGCCATGATAAAGTGTAGCTTCAGCTGCCTTGTGGTGTGGTACTTTGGTGAAAGATTGTAGAATGATCAACCCTAAGCCTTATAATAAAAAACCTATTTTACCTTTATAAACTTGTTACTCCTTAGCTCTAGTGGTGGAGATGAGTGTATACCTTCTTTGCCAACCTATATAATATAACTCGTCATGACCAAGCATTATGAGTGATATTAGTATACATGTTAAACCAAATAGATTATTGAGAGATTTTGAGTGTTTTATACTTTCCCTATTTCATGAGGAGTTTGAGATGTGTGTACTTGTATAAATCAAATAAATGCATAAACACAAAACAAAAATATTCCTTAGAGATACTTTTTTATAAAACTTCTAAAGGCTACCTGAGGACAAGTAGGATTCAAGTGGGGGATATGTTGGATGACAAACAAATAACGACTAATATTAAAGCATAAATCATTTATCCCATGTAGATTAACCCATATTTGTAATAATATTGCAAAAGAATGTTACTTAATCGTTTATTGATTTAAGAATTGAAGTAATTGTGGAGTACTTGGGTGAAGAATTAACTAAAAGGGGTTGCGTATCCGGAGTTTTAAAAAAAACAAAGATATTTTTGAAGGAGTACTATTCTGGACAAACCAATAAGGGGAGCCGTAAACCATCAAGGAAGAATACGGTGTATCTGTGCTTGCACGTACACCACACGCAAAGCCACGAAGGAAACAAAGATCCAATACGCCATATCCAGGAAAGGCAAAAACATATTACCGCCGTACTTTCAAGCATTATGAAATAAAATATTCAGGAAGATATCAAACGTAGTGGTCCCCTACTCCAGAACAACCCAACCCCCAATACTCCACCCACCCATACGCTCCGTATCAAGACTTTGGATACGCCGTATCGAACCGACTCCAGGCCCTATAAATAGAAAAATTAAAAATGAGTTTTAAGTGTGCTAAATGATATTCTCGATACCTAAACCATAAAAGTCGATTTTCAGAGGAGAAAAAAAGCAGAAGAGGTTGAGCAACGCAAATAATTCCATAGGATACAACGTGTAATTTTTTATTAATACTCATGTTAATCTCGTTCAAATTTTGGGTCATAATATCGTTACTTCGATTTATTATTTTAACCTTGGCTCATCATTAACTTTTTGTACTAATTATGAACGTTTGATAAGGCTAATAAACTATTCGTATTGCCATTGTTATAAAGATCTATAATGTTTGGTTTATATGTTTAAATCGTTTCTTTCCTTTAATTTACAAATCGTTGAATTGCTTTGTTTTATGTTTATCATATATACTTGTTTACCTGTGCTTTTTGGAACGACCTATCTCATTTAACTGGATCTAGTGAAAAATACGAAACGGAACAAGATAAATGGCTGAATTGGCCAGTATAGCTCACCATATAGTATGATTTTTTTTATACATCAGACCCAATAGGAATCACAAATTAGAAAAGACCTATAATTTCCCCCTCCACCTTAGATTGTGGAGCTTAGTTTGGAGGAACCATAACAGGTGACACATGGTATCCAAATAGTACGTTCCTCAATTAATAATTGGTAAAGAAGACGACTTGGTTAGTGGACTAACTAGTTATTTGAATTGAGTATTAAAGAAGCAATAAGTGGGTTGGGTGCAATGTCCTCTAATGAACTAGGGATTTAATAAGATCAACCATTGCCTTAATCCCTAAGATATATTATAATCAGCAAATAAGGATCTTTTATGGTCGGATAGCGATTAATTTGACAGAAATTCAACGTGTCTAGTCTTAGGACGAAGTATCCGCCTAAATCCTTAAGAATGATATGCCGCATCGAGATAAGTAATCATTGCACTAATCAACAAACCAACGTTCTGATAGTATTAATAATGTTTATACAGTTTTCTTATATTTGCTAGACCGCTCTGTTAATCTTCTTTAAAATTGCTTCGTGTGTTTAGGTGTCTTGATTGCGTTTAGTCACCACCCAAAACCTGTGTCAGTCTCTCAGACAAAAATCCCCCTTATCCGTTAAATTTAGGAATAACATAGGTTTAGCAAAGATCAGAACCTAACTTTTAGATTAGAAAACCAAAGTATTAATAAAATTGAAAAGTTGTTCCTCGCTCTTAGTATCGACAAAAACCCTACTTACCACGAAACTCCAACCGACCGGGTACACTGCCCGTTAAAGTGTTGTTTTTGGTTAAGTCGGCAAAATATAAATTTAAAACTTGAATCATAATTTACAACCACACTACAACACATCAAGTTTTTGGCGCCGTTGCCGAGGAGCAATCTACACATATCAATTAATTTAAAACACTTCTTAAGTAGGGTTTTCACCTCACTTAAGTTGACTCAAAATTCGTCTGAAAACACAGTTTTGACAACGAGTCTTGTAAACAACATTTGACCCCCTTCCCGACCATAAAAACCTTCGAGGCTAGATTTTTTGGAAAGAAGATTCAAAAAGCTACAGTTTAAAAAAAAGAATCATGTTGTTTGCATTCTCCATCATGGAGATATTCGCCCAACAATCTGACCTAAATTCTGCTCATTAATTAAACACCAAAACGCATAATTCAAGCCCTAATTCCTCATTAAAACTCATAACCACTTACAATTATGAACCCTAATCATTAATTCACCATTAATTACAGTAGACTAAACCCTAATTAAGAAAACCTAATTAATTTTATGATAAAACTTAATCCATCATGTTTAGATTACATAAATTAACATGATAACTAAAAAGATTAAACTAGGAATAGAATGATTACCTTAATAACTTGATAAAAAAAAATTAAAAAAAAAATATTTCTTTCTCTTGAGGATTCGGTCGACCAAGGAGAAGGGGGAGAAAAAAAATCTGTATTTTCTAATCCTTGGTTTGCTTATATAGGCCTAATGGATAACCCCTTTCTACAAGTTTGAGCCCAACTTGGACTTCTTTTCCTTTTTTTTTTACTATTCCTGTTTTTACTATTCATCCATAAATAAAAAAAAAATTTCTTTATTATTTACTAAAAGAACTAGAAGTTTGATAATTTATAAAAACCATAAACTATTTTCAAAACTTTCTTTCGCAAAACCTACGTTTTACGCTTTCTAAAAATAACTTTTCATTTCCAAATTCACTTTCTATATATGGAAAGTTTACCAAAAACTCTCATATTTTAACAAACTCATTTCTTTCACAAATGACACACTTCCCATTTTAATCCATCACCTAGACATCCACATATTAACCAAAACAATTCTCTCAAAATACCCAATCAATTTCATTATCACTATAAGTGATTAAAATGAAATTTCTCCATCAAATAACTCATTTCTCTTAACTTAACCTCTAAAACCTAAACTTATCTTAAATTACTAACACAAAAATACGTATACGTATAATTACTTACACAATTAACGCGAAACCGCTTCAATCACCGAAATCATTTCCTTGTCACCAAAAGTGAACGAAATAAACTTCACAAAATTCAACATAAATCCAATCCCAATGAGAAGATCACGCTCAATGAATTGATTATCCAATCTCACATATCCCACACAAACACATATAAACACGTATAAACACATAACCATACATTGCAACAGATACATTTAGGTCAACACTACGGTTTGACCAACATGCTCAAGTCATGGTTGTCACAGTTAAATCCCCGTATAAACCCTTTTTTTACTCTCATCTTAAGAGTACGATACCCCTAGAAAAACCTATAGAGTCAATCATTTAGAAATAACACCAACTATCTGTTTCGTTACACCTTTACACCTTAGCCTCCCTATTAGATTATGTCCATTTATCAGTTGCTAGTTGCTTAAAGCATAAAGTATGTATTTCTCGAGTCTTGTGTCAATTTTCTATCTTTGGTACGGTTGGGAAGAAATTTGCACATTGCAAATGGGAATGTATAAAGTAGTCAAAACTCATGTAGTTTTACTACCAACGCAATTATTGGTACGTCCGAAGAATGAAGAATTACCGAAGGAATTATCCAGAGTTATTATGATCGTGAAGATGGTGAAATTACACCAAATTTCGTCGTATAGTGTAGTGAAAAAAAACGAAAAAATTAGAAAAATCGCAACAAAAAAGAGAAGGAAAGTTTGATGATAATCGTTTCGCAAAAGCTTAGACCGAAGGAATTATATGAAGGATCAATTATTCGTTGATACGTCTTATAAGTCAACGATGTAGAGTATTGTATAAAGTGGTAGATATCGCCACTCGTCTTGTAAAAGTTTGTAAAGTATGTGATGATTGGGAAGTTGATCGTTACGGGAACGCCAACTTAGGTTGTTGTTTTTGATCAATGATCAAGACGTTTGTAAATAGTTGTGTCTTTATCATGGTAACGGTCGGAAAAAAGTGTCTAGCAACTTATATCTTGGACCTAGTCAATTTGTTTCGTAATTTTTATTTAACAACAATTTATTTCCCTTTTCTAATCATTAACCATGAGTTTTACGCGAATGCGGATGTGTACGAGCATGCATGTCTATTCTGTCGTTACGGCCATGTATGCATGTCTTAGTTGCCTTGTTGGTTTATTACTATTGATGAAAGTTAGAAGATCCCTACCCTATATCATTCTTCATCCTAACCCTTGGTTAAAC